>CABHPH010137510.1:0-31818 GCA_902168325.1 Peromyscus nudipes
CTCTCTCCCTTCTTTTCCTTAATTGAAGAAGTATTTACTGAATGTTTCCCATTTGTTCAACACAGAAATGCAGTAGGAATTCAATGAACAACACAGAAGCAACTCTTGCTGTCATGGGATTCATACAGTCACATGAGGAATGTAGACTGACTAAAGAATACAGGATTAATGGAGTGGTCACACACACACACACACACACACACACACACACACACCCCTCCTCAAGGGAAGCAAATGGGTCTATTGAAACATATTTAGCAGATATGCTCCTAGTTACCTCCCTAGGTGTATTTGGAAATAGAATGTTTAGGAATTTACCAAGTAACAGTGGATAGAGAACATTTCACATGAAGGAAAATCATATGCCTATGGTTAACAGAATGGAGTCCTGTGGAAACAGATGGCACTAGATCACAGATGGCCTTGACACCATGTGTAAGGGAAATCTTTCTGTTCTAGCAGGTATCCACCCCTCCCTCCTGAACCCTCAGTCAGATCTGCAGTAAGACATGATAAGGCTTATGGAATATGGTAGCTATATAGAAGACATGCCTTCAGGCATGGCCCATAAAATGGTCCACTCAAATCTCTCCTCTAAAGGTCATTCCTTCCGACTCTAAGGATTGATGGAGGCTTGAACTGGAAAGTGCCCCGGCAGCATGGAACAGACCAGTTTCCTTCAGGGACTTTTAGATTGGAAGCTGGACATGAAAATAGGTTTTTGCTAACTTTAGCCACTCATGTGTTGGGACTATTGCATCTTACCCTGAGGAATGTATACACTTGTCCCAGACAGAGTGCTGGAGAGCTTTCAGTAGAATAGTCCCAGGTTCAGATTCTTGAGAGAGGAATTTCCAAGAATGATTTTCCTTGTCTGGTTAAGTATCAAGTGCAGCCAGTGAGCACAACATTGCAGCCCAGCCTGGCTTCAACGGGACCCTAATGCTATGTGATTGGCAGCTGTTCCTAGAGACAAGGAGGCGAGAGGTGGCTGGGGTTTGTTCCTTTGTCTCTCTGATCTCTCGGCATTTACACCCAATATCTGGCTCCAGGTTTTTATTAAGACAAATTAGGATTTGTGCTACATTTTTGTCTTAAATTTGTTCTTAGATAGTAAGAAATTATCCATCTTGTAACATAACCAATAGGGATTCTGATTGAATGCATCTGAGAAGGCAAAATTAAAATGCAAGACTATACTTCAAGATTGCCTGTCAAGAAAGGATGAAATGCAGCCCAAGAGCCAGCCCATCACAGTGCTCTGTAGTGTTAATGTGAAGATGCTTTGCTGAGTCACAACGCACACTCCCGTCCTCATTTTTCATGAACAGTTAGCTCATGGAACTAGATTCCATAAACTTTTCAGAGGTTTCCTGAAAGTAAGAGTGTTCTGGGTCTATGAAAGGCTGGGACATGGTCAGTAAGATAACACAGGTCCTCCTTAGAAGGGTGGGGTTGGGAGTAGGGCAGTTTGAGGCAGAGTCAAGCTCAAGCCAGGGTGAGCCCATCAGAATCCCTCTGACTGTTCCTCACCAACTGTGAAGACTGGATTTCACATCCCAATGAGATCTGAGCTGCACATTCCTCTGCACTGCAGAGCTGATCTCCAGAAGATGCCTCCAGGAGGGTGTAGCCTGCTGAACTATGGCTGGCTTTGCCATGCCATGTACTGCATGGGTCTTTGGGCTCAGGCTATTGTGGTCTTCACTGACAGCATTATGTTTGCTTGTTTTGCAATGGTTCCCAAGTCTCCTGAACGAATGGTAGTGTTATTAGAGAACATTCCACGCCTTTCATTTCTGGAAACATGCAAAAGAGGACAAGAGAGACCAAACGCTTGCAGAGTAAGGTGTGCTTGTGAGACACTTCCGTGCTGAACTTCTTTACTAGTCCTCTTGGAAGGGTGCCAGGCCGTGCATTTCAGGGTTCGAGGAACATGATTTGGTATTAGCAATCTCAGGGAAGTGGAAAGGACCTTAAAAGACAACAGACAGGCATACCCTGCTCCCTAACAACAGGCATCCGGCCCTTCTGAGCTTCCATCCAGCTTCTGGTGATCACTCCCTAATGCTTGATCACATACTTAGTCTGTAGAAGTAGGTGGTGCTCGTTGCTGCATCTCATCCTTTCTTAACAGGCAGAGTTTGGAAGTACAGTCTTGCATTTTAACTTTGCCTTCTCAAATCCAGTTGATCAGAATCCCCTATTGGTTATGCTACAAGCTGGGTGAGAAATTGTCGACAGAGTTCTCCATCACTGGATTCTATAAATAATCCATTGGTGATATCTTATGTACAAAACATCGTAGAAAAGAAACTGGGAAGACAGAGGAGTTTAGAGCAGAGTTTCCCAGATACTTCATGTTAGCATCTACACTGTCCTGCTCAGGGTCCTAACAGAATATGTAATCAGCTACAGCCACGCCCTCTGCTCATACGCTACCCCGCTACCCCTTCTGTCTGCAGAAGCCAACTTGCATCCTCTCCCTTCCCCCAAATAAACCTCGCACATGAGCTCTGTTGTATGGTGTGGCTTTCTTGTGCCCCTTGGTTCTAACCTGCCAAGGTCACCTTTCTACCTTTAAACTACAACACTTCACATACTTAATTTCTCTAGTCAATGTGGTAGCCATCCTCGATGGATAATTTTGTCCCTGTTTTCAGAAGCGGAGAATCAGTGGAAAGAACGCACCTAAGACCAAACAAGGACTGCAGTCTATAATGGGATCGGAGGGACTCCAGTGGCCCATGTCTTTATAAAAAAAAGTCCTTGAGCTGGAGCTTTGAGAGAACTTGGGTGTGGGGCTTAAGGAGGCTGGCTCACTGTTGCTTTTTCATACAATTCCCCTGAACCTGGAAACAGTGTCATTTCCCACAGAGAAGCCACCGTACCTACCTTTACTGCACCTGATGTAGCTCAAGTTGCTTTCTGCCCACAGCTGAGATGATCCATCAGAGAGTACAGGTCAGAGACCAAAGCAAGCAGCAGGTTCCCCAAAGGATTAAAGAATGTCAACTCAGGGCCAGCGGGAACACTTGACAGGCAGAACCTCGGTCCCCAAAGTATGTGCTTGTGTTTAGTATTGAGGCCTGTGACTTGTTATCTTTTCCGTCAAAAGGTCTGACTCCATCCTGTGATGGGACCTGTCTTGCCAGTGGCTCATATAATCAGTGATCTTTGCTCACTCGCTGTATACTGGGCAGACAGGTCTATTGATTTCTAGCTGGACTTTGCTGGAGATTTAAGATGGCCACTGAAGCTTAGCCATATGTGGACTCAACTCTGATGGCCATATGTGGACTCAGCTCTGGTAGCCATTCTTTGGTGGCCCATCTCTGCTCACCTAGTCTCTCACTCTTCAGCAGGTTGGCTAAGCTGTTTGCCTGCCAATGACAGATTTCCAGTGGAGAGGGAAAAGGCAAGCTCATTTTCAAGGCTGTGACTGCATGCAGGCAGGCAGTTTCTGTTCCATTGAGAGAACCAAGGCTTTGGATGCATGCAGGAAGCTTTTGTTATACTGGGAAATCAAGTCCCATGGCTGATCCTGAGTCTGCATGGGACCAAGTACCAACAGCAGGGTGAATGTGTTTGGGTTGTTAGAGAATGAAACTACTTCAGGAAGGAATGGCTTCCTACAGTGGCAGGTCTCTGGAGGCCTTCTAGAATTCTACCCACATCTCTTTAAGTCTGTTCAAGCTACCAGGGCCCCAGTTAACATAGCTGATGATTTAAAAGTAGTGGACAATTCAAAAGGAAGGCCTCCTGCCTGAGACACCCAGGAGGCTAATATTGTGGGCATTATCTGCTGTATGCTCTACTGTGTGCCTTAGTTTATTAAACTTAACCAGGGATAACAAATGAGTAGAAAATATACTTAAGACTACTGTGGAACTGGGGTAGTGTCATTCATGCTATATTCTGACAAAGAATTCAGCTTTATTCTGCCCATGTCCTGAGTATTTGAGTAAGGTTAAATTAAAAAATAAGGACTGATGTGGTGGAAGAAATTCAAGACAGGTAGCATTAGACTGTGGAATAGGTATAGCTCATTGTGCTTACATGAGTCTACTGTGAGAGAACAACAACCAGAAAGATAAGAAAAATGGCGATTTGGTAAGGGTAATAATGTATATGCGTTTAAAGTTACAGAAGAAGGTGGTTTGTATAGAAGAGTGTAACCTTTAAAGGCATCAGTGAAGAAAAACCTGGTGCTCTACACTGGGGCAATGGCAACAGTTCCCTGAAGGCAAGATTCTATCTTCCAACTTGTGCAAATGCAAATTCATTGACAGCATGGAGCCACTGAAGGGTTCCCTGCTGGTAGACAGCAGCCTGCAGATGTGTTTTCTCAGGTGTAGTCTCAAAGGCATGCAGAGGCTGCTGCAGCTGTGGTCCAAGGCAGGACTGGAGATTGTGGGGGGAAACAGCATTTTGAACCGGTAGCTGAAATTGGTAGTGTTGTCTATACAGTACAGTTTTCACAGACATGAAATACAAGTGTGTTTTGGGGTCATAGAAGCTTGTATCAAGATCTCAGAATTTTACTGAGCCCAGGCAATCTGATGCAGAGGCAGAGTCCCTAAAAGGAGGGCCTTAGAAACCAGTTCATGAAACTAGCAGGGAAACCTAAGTCACATGGAGACTCCAGGACATTTGAGATTCCAGAAAGACAGCACATCCACCAAAGAAAGCTGAAAGAATGGAACGGAATGGAGTCCACCAAGAGAGGGACTGTGTGTGCTATATGCAGCAGAATTAGGAGCATGGTGTTGCCTAAGGCTATGGGAGCCCAGATGATTTCATCAAAAGTACCAGATGCCAGACATGGGACTGCAGGATTTGTTGTTTATTTTGGTGAGTTTCAGTCTTGCTCTGGTTTACTATTTCCTCACTAGCCTCCTGTGCCTCAATTTTGGAATGGGAATGCTTATTCTATAACATGGAAGTATGTAATTGGTTTTTTATTTTTCAAAAGAGAGCTTATAGTTATGAGATTGGAGGGCTTACAGCTATGAAATTGCCTGGAGTCTCAAAAGAGACATTAAAATGTAGACTTGTAAGTAGTATTGCCTCTATGGGGATGTTAGAGATGAACTAAATGCGTTTTGCACTATGAGAGGAAAATGAGTCTTTAGGGGCTTGATGTGGAATGTTATGGTTGAAATGATGGCTTTGGGTGTCAAGTTAGCAAGTGGTGGAGTAGTGTTGACTAATCTTCAATGCCATTTTGGCTGAATTTAGAACCACACAACTCTGGGTGTGCCTATGAGAGTTTTTCAGACAGTTTAGCAGAGGAGTGGTGTTTATATTCTACTTCTTTTTCAAAAGATTTACTTTAGTTATGTGTGTGTGTGTGTGTGTGTGTGTGTGTGTGTGTGTGTGTTGATGTGTGTGTGTCCACAGAGGCAAGAAGAGGGTGTCAGATCACCTGAGCTGGAAATATCAGTGGTTATAAGCCTTTCAACATGGGTTTTGGGACCTCGGGTCCTCTGGAAGATCAGGAAATGCCCTTAACCACTTATCATCTCTGCAGCCTCCTCTCTCCATATCTTCACTGAGGATGCAATATGGCCAACTACCTCAGGCTCATGTGTCTTACTTCCCCTCCATGCAGGACTATATTTCTCCACCACAGGACTGTGCCCTCACACTCTCTGTCTCAAGATAAAATCTTTTATAACTTACTTTTGTCAACGCAAGAGAAAAGTAACCAATATAGGCATGTTAACACTCAGCCAACAGCCACCACTGTCCTCTCACCCACACATGCATATACCTTCCTTACTTTTATGTGATGTGTTTTGTCCAGCAGGATGTGAACAGAAGTGATAATATGCTAGTTCAGGGGTTAGGCCACTGGGTGGGGCAGTACTTGGTCTGTTTGCATCTTCTCTGCTTTCTCATTTGAAGGGTTCCACCTCACCTTGCATGATGGTTTAAAGAACGTAGATTATCTCATCCCAATCCCCCACTAAGTCTGGACTCAATCTGAAGCCCCATGTTATACACACCAAACTGTATTAGCAGGATGGTAGCTAGTCTACAGCTGTGTAGATGACCCTGCAAGATCAACAAAATGTCATAGCCCATTTACAGGTGGACAAGAAAGATCTGCTAATATTGGATAACACCAGAAATGTGTAACTATTTATTACACATCCTTGTTGTGGGAAGTACGGATTGACCCAGGACTTCTGTTTCTCCTCACAAGCAGACAGAAGATGTGGAGAAAAAAGTGCAGCACACATATAGTTGCAGAACAGCGTGTGGCCAGTGCATTTGTTTCCTGGGCAGTCAGAAAAAAATCAAAGAAAATGCATTCCCTTCTACTTGCTTCCAAAGCTCTTGGGAACGATTTTTCATGCAGCTTCTGGATTCGGGGATGTTCCTGTACCAGGTAGCTTAAGCAGCAGAGTCTTCTTCTCTGCTTCTCCCCTTTCCACAAGGGACTCTTCCATGCATCTTTACACCTGACTGTGACCAAGGACACGAGGTTCACTTTGGGGGGACATCTTAATCTCATTGATAAAAGAAACTGACTCAAGGAGAAACTCAAGGACAATCTTGTCACATTTTGTGAGGAAAACGGTACAGATTTGGTGAAAACCCTAGCAGCTTCCAGGGAGAGAGTTGGGGGGTGGGGGGATGCCTTTTAAATTAGGCAAGGAACATAAATAGCTAGCTTGCTAAGAAAGGAAAAAATCCTCCCTAGAATGGAAGTGGGTTAGTGAGCTGAGGAGAGAGCTCAAAAAGCATCTAGCCACACATTTGCATCCTCACTCCCACCTCTCATTTGTGCTTTGCAGACTTTGGTTTACACCCTGTCTCCCTCAGATGAGGGCAGAGTAAAGGAAAAACTTCAGCTCCTCTTCGAACTGGCTTCTTTCACATGCGGATTTCCAGGTAGCATTTCTGCAAGTTCCAAGCCCCTTGTCACAAGATCGGCTGATGCCTTCTTCTCATGAGGCTCCAGCTACTGGGTCTATGGCCACCCTTGAGTCTCCACTGCTCTCATCCTGAGACCCTTCACCTAGTCACACCTGTGGTGCTCCTTCACCTAGTCACACCTGTGGTGATCCTTCACCTAGTCACACCTGTGGCAGTCCTTCACCTAGTCACACCTGTGGTGATCCTTCACCTAGTCACACCTGTGGTGATCCTTCACCTAGTCACACCTGTGGTGATCCTTCACCTAGTCACATCTGTGGTGATCCTTCACCTAGTCACACCTCTGGTGATCATATCTCCAAATATGATTTTGCTCAGAAGAGCTGGGAACGAAGGCTCAGTCACCATCTTTGAAAATCTACTCAATGCACTACAGCCAGTATGAACAGTTGAGATGGCTCAACACTTCACCAATTAAGTGGTGTTTTCATCTAGTGACCACCCTTATAAACTGGGAAAATTAAAGAATTAACAATTGGATGTCATTAGAACAGTATCTTAAGTTTGGTAAGTGGTCAGCAAATGTCATCATCATGACTGTCCTTATTAATCAGTTTTTAATTGCTATCAAATAATTTGGACACCTATAGTGCCTTACCAACCTCAAGGAGTTATATGAAGATAAGATGAGATACTCATTGGCAAACATTCTTTTAAAATGGTTTTAGAGCATCAAAATCATTTGAAATATTGTTTCTAAAAGTTTCTCATGTGGATATTTTTAGTAGGGAAATTCCATCAAGTTGGTAGGGAGTGCTAGGTGGGAGACACGCAGGTGAATTGTTTACAAAGTGCAGGACACCCCACACCATGTGTTTCTGTGAGTGAGTCAGACCTTGGATAAGTCAGTTGGGTAAGGAAACACAGTCTGTTCACTCTGCTGCCTGTTAGCATGCTGCAATGTACAGAAAGTGAGATTTAACTAAAATAACAAGTTTATTGTGGATGAAATTTTGACTTTCCAAGCATAGCACACATGGTGGTATATTCCATCTGTGATCACAGTACTGCTCAGACATGATTAGGGCTGTGTACTGGGAGAACATGGTACCACTCAATAAAGTAGAAATGCCAAGAGGAAGTTCTCAGGGGGTCATTTTAAATTTGATATGTCTCTGAAGTATCTACCGGACTTCTGTGTAGACTTACAGACTGTGTGAATATGCTAAATATGAGTTGGAGTCTTGGGACATATGTAGAATGGGCAGAGATGTGTCATCCAAGCACCAACCTTCACTTCTTGCCTTGGACCAGTCATCCTCTTCACCAACTTATCGGCACTTCATCCTGTCCATAGCCCTGAGCTTCATAATGATGGCATTATCATCATCTCTATTTCTAATGGTGGGGGTGTTGAGGTGAATTGTTCCAACACTACTTGATGCCTTGTTGCTAATCAGGCTTAGGCTTTTGGCACTGCTCTGCCATAGATCCATCCCAAGGCTTGGCACACTTCTTTCTGATATAATGTGGGAAGCAGAAGCTGAAGCTGTTTGCTCCTGGGGGCTACAGGTGGCCTTGGGGCTTCCAGCTATATCTGCCCATCCTTACTGATATTAGCCTCTTGTATCTGCTACAAAAGCCAAGCATCAGGATTCTGCCTTTCTACAGAGAGAAGTGTCTGAAGGAGATGTACCCATGGATATCTGTGGTCAGGTTTTATGGGATGTGGAAGAGAAGAAGGGGAGGGGCAGTGCAGACCTGTCTGAGGCACCAGGGGTCCCCACAGGAGACATCATATATCTAGAAGTAGCAAAAAACGTTTGTGGGTATATTTGTTAATTTTTAATTGCTTTGACCAAATAGCCAGTTAGAGGCAACTTCAAGAAGGAGAGAGAGGGTTTATTTTGGCTCACAGTTGGAGAAGACACCATCCATCATGGAAGGGAGGTGTAGCACCCTGTGAAACAGCTGGTCATACTGTGTCCGTAGTCAGGTAGCAGAGGGAGCAATCAGTAACTTCTGTGACCCCCACCCTCCCATGAGACTCTACCTCCTAAGGGTTCTACAGTCTTCCAAAATGGTACCACCTGGCAGTGGGCCAATTATTCAAACACATGAACCCATAAAGGACATTTCACATTCAAATCACAATGCTTCCTTGACAAAAATCTACATAGTAATTTACAGCCTTGGCATTATCCTATCCAAGTGAAGACATTAGAAGAATTTGCTAAATTATGAGAACTGAAAGAGTAATTAGATGTATCCACAATAGAGAAAGTTGTAAAATAACTTTCTAATCTCTTTAGAGATTAACTATGTAACAGTTGTGACTGGGAACTGGGGCGGTGAATAAGTCAATGAAACAAATCTGATCCTCAGAACCCATATAAGAAGCCAGGCATGATGGTACAGACTTGATTTCCAGAGCTAGGACAGTAGCAAGATGATCTCTGAAGCTTGGGGCCAGTCTGCCTACCTTATTTGGCAAGTCTGAGGCTAGTGAGAGATGGCCTCCCAAGCAAACACAGGCGATGGTGCTAGAGGTTATGTTCTAGCCTCCATACCAATATGCACGCTCATGTGTAAACATCCCTCCACACACATATACCTCATAGAAAAACATATGCAAAAACACACAATGAAACAATAGGTGAGCCATTCTTCCTTCCTCTCCCCACCTCTTTCCCCATGCCTGCCTTTCTGGAGGGAGCTCAGTTGGTAAATGCTTGCTGCCAAAGCATGTGGAGCTAAGTCTGGATCTCCAGAGTGCATGTAAAAAAAAAAATCCGAATATGGTGGCACATGTCTGGAATTCATTGGTCAGACAATGTAGCTAAATCCGTGAGCTCCACATTCAGTGAGAGACTCTCTCAAAAAGTAAGAGCAGCTGAGGAAGACACACAAGCATGAACACAAATATGTATACACAATCAGCACCCACAAAGGTGACATCAGGACAATTCTCACATCAGTGTGAGGTATCCTAAAGCAATTTTGGCAGATCCTTCTGGACAATTTCAAGGACAAGGACAAGATTCTGTGGGTGTGAGCTTCTACCTCTGTTGGAAGGGAGTTGTGGTGGGCACAAAACGTTAAGGATGGCTATTGTAAGGATTTATTAAGGCAACTCCACGTAGTTAAAAAGGAGGTTTATTTGGGGGTAACTTACAGCCAGTAAAGGAGTTGGTTACAGTATCCAGGAGAGGTGGAGTGCAATCCAGCTGGGTTCTCTGGAGAACTCTGCTCGGTCTGTCATCCAACATCCAGGATCACCAGGAATCAAGAGAGCCAGCACATCTGGATCTTGGGTCTTAAGGGCTCCCATCTCAGCCCCGCCCCAGGGGCAGGTCATAGGTAGGTGTGGCAGTTACCGAAAGCCTCACTAGGGGTCTACTATTTCCAGGTCAAAGCTGGAACAGCTACCCACTACAGATGGTTACATCTCCAGAATGTCTGTGTGACCCTTGTGTAGCAGGCTTTCTCTTGGGCCACCAACCAGCTCCCAAATCATGACACAGAGACTTATTATTAGTTATGAATGTGCATCCTTATCTTATCTTGTCCCACAGCTCTTATAACTTAAAGTAACCTGTTTCTCTTCATCTACATTTTGCCTCAGGGCTTTTTACTTTTCTTTAGTTCTGTATGTTCTACTCTGTGTCTGGCTGGCCCGGGGCATCTCCCTCTCTTTCTTCCTTGTTCTTTCTTCTCTCCCATTCTCTTCTTCTCCTCTCCTACTTATTCTCTCTGCCAACCAGCCCTGCCCATCCCTCCTCTGCCTAGCTATCGGCTGTTCAGCTTTTTCTTAGACCAATCAGGTGCCTTATACCCGCAAGGTAAAACAGCAACACATCTTTACATAGTTAAACAAATGCAGCATAAACAAATGCAACACACCTTTACACAGCTAAAGTAATATTTCACAACATAAACAAATGTAACACATCTTTACATCCTTAAAGTAATATTCCACAACAACCTTGGTCATTTTTTCTGAGACTAATTTTTCTCATCTATAAAGTCAAGGAAATGGAGTTAAACATCTCAAGGAGTTACTCTGAGATCCAATGACAAAATCCAATGAAGTGTGTGCTTGCTGATCATGCACAGGTGTGTCAGAGCCCACTCACACTGTGTTCTCTTTCTACAGTATCAAATGTCTACCTAGGAGCTGCCTTCCCAAGAGCACTTGTATTTAGAGCATCTCTTACAGTCTAGATGCTGGGTGTGACTATATGAGCCATCTTTGGTTCTCATGGGATGTATCCCTGTGATCCTTCCTTCCACTTCCTCATTCCAACTCTTAATGGGATGATCCAGGCGCTATGGTTATGAAACACCATCTCCTATTACGTGAGTGGTCCCCAGTTGACCATGCTGTTTTAGGAAGTTAAGGGAGCTTGAGGAGGTGAGTTTTAGCTGGGGGCAGGTATCATGGACTCTGGAGTTACAGAAAGATATTGTGGTTTTTGTGTCCTGAAATAGAGAATTGGACAAAGACATAAAGATTGTAGCAAGAAAAGCAATAGAATTTATTAAGAAAAGTTATATCGGTGTCAGCAGGGCAAAAACTGGAGTTGCAGTATCACACCACATCCCACAATAGCCTGAGGCATTCTTTCCAGAGGCCTCCACTTAAGCAAAGCCAGCGTTCTTGGCTTCACTGAAGAAAAGAAATGTCAAAATAAGCAGACATAGAATTTATTAAAAAATCCTTTAATACAGATTTAAGCACAAGGGTTGATAGGGTGGCTCTCAGGGAAAAGATGAGACAAACCCATGTGGGTGTGGATTCCTCAACAGAAAGTCATGCTAATTGTCTTTTCAATATCCACAGGTGTGGTTTTGGTGGGTTCTGACAATCTACCCTCAAAGGTTTGCTAAGGAACATAAATGAAATCATAGGCTGGTTCCTGAGGTGCATCTAGATAGCACAGCAGCAGAAGAGGTAAAAACCTAGGTCACCAGAGCTGCAGGGGGAGTTAAGAGGCTTTTACTGTAAACAAAATTTGATGTTCTTGGTTTTGAAATGTCCAGAAACTTGCAGAGTTACATCAGGGAAAAGTATAAGTTTTCGTGTGCTTAGTCACAGTTTATTAGTATTCTGCATTCTTATTAAAGGAATATTATATCATCTCTACAAAGGGAACTACTGTTGGCTGCTGGAATTCTTGTTTCTTAGTTGATGCCAGGGCCCTTCACCTTTCTGTGTCCCCACACTTCCCTGCCTTTTTGTCTTGCTTCAGATTTACTTCCAGGCAGGGACAGCTTAGTACAAGACAAACTTCTAAGGAGGCATTGGGCCTGAGCAGAAGCTCAGTACCTCAGCAACTCACCCCACTGCTTTAAGAGTTGGGGTTAACCGGGCAGTGGTGGTGCAAACCTTTAATCCCAGCACTCGGGAGGCAGAGCCAGGTGGATCTCTGTGAGTTCAAGGCCAGCCTGGTCTACAGAGCAAGTTCCAGGACAGGCACCAAAAACTACACAGAAAAACCCTGTCTCAAAAAAACAAAAAAACAAAAAAAAAAAACAAACAAAAAAACAAAACAAACAAACAAATAAAAAAAGAGTTGGGGTTTAAGACAGCTTTTTTTTTTTTAAAGTGTGTGTGTCTGTGAGCGCACAAGCCATGGCACATATATGAAGGTCAAAGAACAACACCTCTTAGTTTCTCGAGAGTTGGCACTTTTATTTTACTTTATCATAGGCTTTTTAAATTCATGTTCATGGAGTGTGCTTCTCTGTGCAAAGTCCATGTGTTACATGTACATTCATGAGTCTTGTCTCCTTAACATCTTAAATTCCCTGCAAGGGGGTGTGTGCTTTTTGTTCTATAACATGAGCCGCAGGTTATTCGGCATGCTCTGGAGAGCCTCTGTGCCTGTACTTGCTTCTCACATGTGCATTCCACAGTGGTAGCATTTTTCTTATGTTCTGCAGATCTCATTTTCTATCTTGCTCTGTGGTCTCACTAGGGGTGTGCATCTAGCCCCCTTTTGTGTTTGTGTGTCTTTCTGTGTCTGTCTGTCTGTCTCCTTCGTGTATGCCATTAAGTGAACAGTCTCTGCAACAGATTTCCACTGCCATGAAATTCGTCATTGGCAGAGAGACAATGGAGCTAAAGACTAGGACTGAAATCTCTGAAACCAGGAGCAAAAATAAACACCCCACCTCCCATCTCCCTTCCATCTCCCTCCCATTCCCCTCCCATCCCCCTCTCAATCCCCCTCCCATCCCCCTCTCAATCCCCCTCCCATCCCCCTCTCATCCCCGATCCTTAGGTTGTTTCTTTCTTTTTTTTTTTTTTTTTTTTTTTGGTTTTTCGAGACAGGGTTTCTCTGTGTAGCTTTGCGCCTTTCCTGGAACTCACTTGGTAGCCCAGGCTGGCCTCGAACTCACAAAGATCCGCCTGGCTCTGCCTCCCGAGTGCTGGGATTAAAGGCGTGCGCCACCACCCCCCGGCCCTTAGGTTGTTTCTATCCGATGTTTCGTAGGTGATGAGAAGTCTGGTGATCACACCAAGAGACCTTGATGCTACGAGGTAGAAGTGGATGTGTGGGGGTTACCACAAGGGCCTTGCCACACAGGTAGCTTTGCAGGAGAAAGAATGAAGACAGAAAAGTACCCTACATGCTTATTGTGTTGGAACACTGAGACCTCAAGCTGTTATGACATCAGCACTGTCTGATTAACAGATGTCTTACTCGTATTTCTACAGGTAAATCACTAGTCCACAATTTACCTTGTCACTAACAGCATTCCATGTTTTTTACACACTATCATCTGGATAGAGGCTTTAACAACATCCAGTGTTAATAAGAAATATCAGGAAGTTTTCATAAGTAGGCAGAAAGATAGCTCGTAACCAAACTAGAGCAGAAATCATGTCTTCCCCTCTAAGAGCTACCTGTAGATTTCATCCAGACAACCCAACTAACCTAGGGTGTTTTATTAATGCCTAGTGTAACATAGGAATTTAGTAAATATTAATCAATGAATGGTACATCATTTAGGATTTATTGATCAAACTAGTCAGTGGAGAACACACTTAGAGTCTCCACATCTTAACACACTATAATTGTACATGTTGCTTGTATGTCGGCTCCACGGGGATGTGTGGTGGATTCAGAGGGCACAGCTGCTCTCCATCTTTCTCTCATAGTCTTGCTCTTCTTTGTGTCAGCCTTCCATGAGGATTCATATTGGATTTAAGGGACCATCACCATTCTATGTTGTGAGTCTGCCTTTGCTGAGACCTTTTCTTGAGTCTAGCAAAAGAAGAAAGACTAGGCAGGATCTTTAAGGAGTATTAGCCCAACCTGGAAGTGTTGCATTTCACTTCCCCCATATTCCACAGGCCAGAACTCAGTCCTGTGGTTTATATCCAGCTGAAAGGAAGTTGAGAAAATAGCCTAGCACACAGAAGGAACAAACGTCCTGCTTCTGGTGTGCTATGACCACTGTGACAAATTAGCACATGCTTGCTGCATAAAAGCTGCACACCTACCTCTCCCCTTTGGAGGCTGAACTGGCAGGGCTAGATCCTAGGCTCCACAAAACTACATTAGGATCTTCTTCCATCTCTGCTCCAGATCTTACCTGAATCAAGCTTAGATTGCATTCAGCAAACCCATCAATCTAGGGAGATCATCACATCTCAAGATATTTTATCATATCTGAAGATTCTTTTCCTGTATTTTTATATTAATTTATTTTGCATGTGTGCATATGTATGTGCGTGGGTGGGTGCCCACATACCACGCCAAGTGCATGGAGGTCAGAGGACAATTTTATGAGTTGGTTCTCTTCTTACACCATGTGAGTCCTGGATATCAAATGCATCTCATTGGTCTTGGTGGCAAGTGCCTTTACCCACTGAACCATTCCATTGACCTGAGCCTTTTCTCATCTAGGACTATGTGTTTATAAATCCTAGGACTCAAGATGTAGACATCTTGGGCCTCCTGGGTGGACAAATCTTAGATAGTAAGGACAATCAGGAAACAGTCTGTAGAAAATAAACAGCTGCCCTCACCTCAGATGAATGAGTGATAACACAATTCCTCTGAGTTGACAAGAGATCACCTCTGACTTTCTTTTAGCCCAGGGCTTGGGACTTGTACAAGAAATGCTCTCAAAGAAAGTCAAAGGAAAATGAAACCAGGCTTCAACACGGAAGAAACAGGGCAAGTCTGGAACATTTGGCACGAGCGGGTAACATTGGGGGTTTGGCAGAAATTCGACAGTAGCCCATTTCTGTAGGCTCCTTGGCTGGTTCCCTTACCTAAAATAAGTGAAAGTGTCTCTGTCACTCACATTTCTTCCAAGGTGGAGGTGTGATTTCTACATGGTGCCTGCAGGCCTCGGATATGAAAATTCAAGGAATCCAATGGCAGAGCATCCCCATAAGCACAAAATCTGTTCAGTGCATGTCTATTTTATAAGGCATAATTTGAAATATCTGTATTTGCAAATTAAAAGGCTTTTCTACCACTAATTAAAATATACTCATTAGCTTTTGGCAGGCAACTGCTGTTCTTAATTTGAGAAAATAGATCTAGAAGAAAGGTTTAGAAATATTTCAAGAGAAAAAAACAAAGATTATCAAATGTGCAGATACAGCCCCAGAATAACTATGTTCATGGGATGAGAAAGCAAATTATGCTTCAACTCTATCATATTAGCAATCACATACTAGTAACTTCTAAAAATAACACTTTTCTTACCTTTTCCATATTTTAGGTTGGTCTGACTTTAGTGGCCCATTTTCTCTCTTTAAGGATGTGATGGAGACCTCTTGATCAAGGGTAACAGTCAGTAACTTCTTCTGAAGCTGCCAATCAGGAGACATGCAATGCTGCTTAGTAGTTCACAGAGAGTCGGGCTTCAAGTTACCCAGTGAAGACCAGCACATCAAGTGAAGTGGGCCAGATCAGAGTTGCATATCAAAATCTATTCGGCTGTTACCCCACTACTCAGCAGGATGACACTGAGGCCTGGTCCTCACTTTTTTTTTTTTGTGGGCCAGGGCAGCCTTGCACCTGCTTGACTAAACAATCTTCTGATAGGAACTGCATCACTCAGCCTTCTTCCCCTTGAGGGTGTAGGCTGCATCTGCACACTTAAGCACAGGTGAGGTAAGGTTTCTACCTTCAGGACAGTCTACAGTATAATTTTAGCTGGAGGTACACTCTGTAGCTCAGGAAGGACTTGAGCTTTCACTGGGTCAGATCATCTGTAGTAGATGCTATGAGTATGTAATCCTCTTCTCTGGAATGCATCCACTACCCTAAATACAGATTCTCTGGATCTACAGGGACATGTGCCTGGTACTGTGTGATGATCAGTAAGAAGGATCACAAGGATCACAGAGACTCTGGGTACTAGACCTTTGCCATCCCACAGTGACTCTGGGCCATATCTATGTATCTTGATCAGTATTCTATTGCTGTGAAGAGACATCATGACCATGGCATTTAATTGGAATTTCCTTACAGTTTCAGAGGGTGAGTCCATTGTCATCATGCAGGGAAGCATGGTAGCACAGACACAGATATGGAGAAGTAGCTAAGAGTTCTACATCTGGATCTCTAGACAGCAGGAGGAGAGAGACACTGGGCCTGGCTTAAGCTTTTGAAGGCCCGAATCCCACCACTAGTGACACACATTCTCCAATAAGGCCATACCTTCTAATCCTTTCAAGTAGTGCCACTCCCTAGTGACCAAGCATTCAAATCTATGAGCTGATGGGGACCATTCTTATTCAAACCACCACATTATGAGAGCTTGGTACTTACTACTGTCCCATGCCAAGAGAGGTTCTATTCATTTCCATGCAAGACCATATTGATCTCAGTACTGATTTTGAGAAATTTAGAAAAGACAAGACTTTTTTGCTCGAATAGTCTATGATCTGTGGTGTGGTTGAGTAAAGACGGCAGTGGATGCAGTCCAGATACTTGGAGTCTGTATAGGACAAGTGATTTCCCTGCTCCTATTTATGTGTATGTATTGTAGATGTGTACAGACAAATGTGCACACACATGCCTTGATATGCACGTGGAGTTCAGAGGACAATGTGTGGGAGTCAGTTTTCTCCTTCCCCAGCATAGATTCTGGGACTGAACTCAAATCATTAGCCTTGCTTGCAAGTGCCTTTACCTGCTGCCCTCTCTTATTGGCCTCTTCATCTATCCTCTTGTTACCATTGTGAACAAGAATCATGTATGGCACCCGTCAGGGAAAGGGGAGGAAATGAGAAATTCTATGAACACTCATGCATTAAACACAGAAACCTTTTAAGAGTACTGTCTTGAGTCATGCTCCAGTGTCTCAGGCTGTAGAGTAACTGGGGAAGAAAGGAGGCAATGATCATCATCTTCATGTTACAGACATGGAGACTGAAGCATGACATCAACTCAATCAGAGATCTGATGACTAACAGTAAGTGAAGGTGCTCAAATCACATCCTCTGATTACAAGCCTGTGCTCTCCAGACCACCAAAATTACGTCATGTAGGAGAAAAGAGGAAGTAGCTGATTTGTAGAATCAGAATCTTCTTATGACGCTGATTTTTTTTTTCAAAACCACTTCTTAGAGTACACATCATTACAGATGAGGACACCAGGTCACTCAAAATTCAAAATCAGCTTCAGAACAAGCATTCTCCTCATCTTCCAATCTTCACTGAGAAACTGTCTCCCAAACTCCTAGCAAAGACAACTTACAAGTAATAGGATACACTGAGCTGTTTGTATTTATGGATTTAGGGATTATATATGTATATAAATACACATATATGTATGTAAGAATAATTAATGAAAAAAGAGAGCTTGAATTTGAAAAAGAACAAGAAGGGATATTGGGAGGATTTGAGGGTAGGAAATGGAAGGGGAAATGATGTAATTCTATTATAATCTCAAAAAAGTACAAGACATTTTGAAAATGAGTGTTTTGAGAACTCATCAAAACCTTAGGGACTTGACATTTGACACAACAAATTCCCTGCTATGCATATGATCAAGACAATTAAAAACAAATGTCTGCATAAAAACCTGTACATACTCATTGCTATGACAAATTAACAAACAAATTGGGGATATCAATTAGTCACAAAAAGAAATGAAGTTCTGAAACATGCTGCGAACAGATGAGCCTTAAAAACATTATATCAAGTGAAAGAAGCCAGACAGCAATAGCACATTTTGTGAACTTCTATTTGTGTAAATGTTTAATAGGCGAGTCTATAAAGATAGAAAGTGTTTGAGTAGTTGCCAGAGCCCAAGAGAAGAGTAGAAAAAGGAAAGCCTAATAACTGGTATGGAATCTCTGATCCATGAATTAAAGTGCCCCCCTTACAGGCTCATAGGGAATGACACCATTAGGTATGGCTTTTTTGGAGGAAGTGTGTCACTGGGGATGGGCTTTGAGGTTTCAGATACTCAAGCTGAGCACAATGTCACTCTCTTCGTGCTGCCTGAAAATTTGATGTAGAACTTACAGCTACCTCTCCAGCACCATGTTTGCCTATACGTCACCATGCATCCTGCTATGATGTCAATGGACTAAACCTCTGAACTGTAAGCCAGCTCCTATCCAATTTTTTCCTTATAAGTGTTGCTGTGGTCATGGTATATCTTCACAGCAATAGAACCCCTACCTAAGACATTATCATTCTAGGGAACCCAAACCTTTCTGAAATTAGATGGGATGATAGGTCCCCAGCTGTGAATCTTACAAACTATTGACTTGAATCCTCTGATATAAAGTGGGTAAAGGTGTTTGCTGACAAGTCTGATGACCTGAGTTTCATCATAGAGCTCACATGGCAGGAGAGAACTCACTCCTGAAACCTGTTCTTTGATATTTACATATATGGCATAATACATGTAAATTATTTACATGTATTATGTAAGAAGAAGAGGGGGGGGATAAATGTAAAAATTTTAAATTGTACATAACTGTGTCTCCATGAAGTCATTATTTAAATTATTGAAAATAAATACTGCTTGTAAAAAATCAATTATAAAAATAAAATATCTAGCCAGGTGTTGGTGGCGCACGCCTTTAATCCCAGCACTCGGGAGGCAGAGGCAGGCGGATCTCTGTGAGTTCGAGGCCAGCCTGGGCTACCAAGTGAGCTCCAGGAAAAGCGCAAAGCTACACAGAGAAACCCTGTCTCGAAAAACCAAAAAAAAAAAATCTATGACTACCACCCTCATTTAAAAGCTCATTATACCGTCTGATTTATGGACTGCCTCTGAGAAAAAGTCTATAGTGAGAAGTCCATGGATGTCTGGGAAGAAGACTTATTTATTAAGGGATGAAATGGGGATCACACAATCACAAATGCAAAATAGAGTAGACACCACTGCTGATCCAGCTGTCCTGCCATTCTGCCAAAGGGTGATGAGAACCAACCACAAGCCATGCTTCCACTTGCTTCTGCTCTGGTCATCCAAGAAAGAGAGAGAGTGGCCCCTCTCCTCACTTCTTAAGTGGTCATGTACACAGACAAGACCACACCCTAGGGCTTGTTACCCCAATGCCATTGGCTGAACAGATCAAATTCCCACAACAGAAGTCTGCATTTTAAATTTCAAAGTCATAAAGTGAAAATAAACTCTTGAAAGAAAATTGCTTTGGAAGAGAAATGTATGTGTTTTTTAAAACAATATATTTTGATTTAATTTAAATGACAGTCTTCAGGAATTATTTACATTTAGTTTCAATAATCATTTATTATTATTTTTTGTGGTTTGATTGTGAGAAGTCTGTCATAGACTTATGTGTTTGAACATGTGATCCATACCTAGTGGTACTTTGAGGAAGGTTGTATAATTTAGGAGACAGAAACTCAAGGGAGGGGAGGGTCACTGGGTGAGGCCTTGAGGCTTTAGAGTGAGATGCCACTTCCTGTTTGATGCAGGCTTTCTGAGTTCATATGTACTATGACCAGCTGTCTTCCTGCTCTTGCCACCCTACCTGTCCTACCATCATGGCCTCTATCCTCCAGAAATTATAATTTTCTGTATGTTTTCAAGGTCAAACAGAAATTGTATTTAGCTAGGCAAGTGGTCTTCAAACATACAGAGATCTACAGAATGTGGCATTTAAGATTTTTTTTTAATAATGTTAGGTTGTTTTTGGTTTTTTTTTTTTATGACAATGAGACATATCTGCTCCTAGCAGTATCAATCTACTTCAGAGAAGATGGTGGACATCAAAGAAACTTCATATGGAGTTTACTTTTTTGTGGCAAAAGTTAGCCACTGGGCAAGGAACTGTCCTTGCCTCAACTACTGACAGTATGCTGTCCAAATTGGACAAGCAGGACACAAAAGAAAGTGACTGCTGAACCTTGCCAAGACAAGGCAGGACAGTCTTTCAAAAATACTGCTTCATAGAAAAGTCTGAAAGATATTCTAGGCCTTTAGGCTGAAGATGGATGCCCCAATGTTGTAGAGGAGCCTTGGTGATTATCCAGGCAGCCAGCTGTTTCTGTCATTTCTTAATTTTAGAAGTTGTCTGCTCTGCACTTTCTGCTTACTCAGGTAATATTACATCATTCTCAGGTCTCTGATGGAGTTGAAAACCAAATAGTTATAGTTTTCCTTGTTACCAGATTCAGAAAAGAATCTCACAAAAGAGGTATAAAGTGTATAAGGTTGAGAGACATAAAAAGATAGTTTTGGGTTGGTAATACAAGTTAGGATAGAAAGTGAATTAGGTACAACACTTTGGACTCATCAAGATAGGATACATAATGGATTATTTTCTCTGAATTTGTCAAATGCAAATGGACTTGACATTGTTGATGTAATTATTGCCTGTATATATTTGTATACAGTTATTGTACTTATTGTATATAGTTTTTCTATGTTAGTTAAAATCTTCATTTTTTTTATTTACACAAAAATGGAGAAATGTATGGAATTTTGTTTGTGTTCTGACAAATAAAGCTTGCCTGGAGACCAGAGAGGAGAGCTAGCTGTAGCTAGAGTTTTCCTGCCTGTCCCACAGTCAGGACAAATCTGTGTCACCCGCCAGTCCCACAGCTGCTCAGACCCAACCAAGTAAACACAGAGACTTATATTGCTTACAAACTGTATGGCCGCGGCAGGCTTCTTGCTAACTGTTCTTATATCTTAAATTAATCCATTTCTATAAATCTATACCTTGCCACATGGCCCGTGGCTTATCGGCATCTTCACATGCTGCTTGTCATGGTGGCGGTTGGCAGTGTCTCCCCCACACAGCTTCCTGTTCTCTCAATTCTCCTCTCTGTTAGTCCCGCCTATACTTCTAGCCTGGCCACTGGCCAATCAGTGTTTTATTTATTGACCAATCAGAGCATTTGACATACAGACCATCCCACAACAGCTAGGCTCTAGTTAACCACAGAGGCCAGGCAGTGGTGGCTCACATCTTTATTCCTTTGATCCCAGCACTTGGGAGGCTCATGCCTTTCATTTCAGCACAATTAGGAGGTAGAGACAGGAATGTAAGGTAGGTGAAGACAAGATCTCAGCCCCCTTTCAGTCTGAGGATCTAGAGAGGTAAGAAGTTACTAGTGGCTGCTACTTTGCTTCTTTGATCTTTAAGGTTATTGCCCCAATATTTGACTCCTGGATTTATTGATAAGACTAATTAGGTTCATGCTTCAATTTAATAGACAAACGGCATCAAGAAAAGAGACACATTTTCTTCATTCATTTCATAACATTTTTTAAAATATTTATAATAATGTTCTAGGCTCTATGTGAAGCTAGACATTTGGACAACAGGCAGTCCTTCCCTGTGGAGATAGGACACAGACTTACAAGCTCTGTGAACCTCCTGTGAAACACTCTCTTACATCTTATGAATGATGGGGAGTATTCCTTGGATGAGATCATTGAGAGTGAATGAAGCCAATATTATAAATCTGAGTGTGGCTTCATGAATCATAGACTTGAGTAGGCTCTAAGTAGTGTCAAATGTAGGGAAGGCACAGAAAGTCCAAATGGAAAGAGCCACACAGGAATTCCAGGAAATCTTTCAGTTGTGGCCAGAAGACATACAGTAGTGACCCAGACTTTACAGGAATTGGCAGAGTGGAAGGGGAAGTGAGGGGACAGAGCTGGCTCTGGCTCTGTAGGCACATGGAAACCACGTGGCCTGTAGGACCCTCTGCGGCGGGAAACTTGAAGCATGGCCATCTTTGACTTCCTTGAAAACACTGTGTCATCATTCCTGGTGGTACTCTGGCCCTGCCTTTGTCGGCCGTTGAGAGATGCTCAGTTCAGGTATGCTTCTTTGCAGCTATTTACTGAACTCTACCTTCTGGTCTATAGACACCCAGCATGTTGGAGTTTCCTGGTATCACTGGTAGTCCTGTGTTCAACTCTCCATGCCCATCCACTCTGTGCTCTATCTTGTTCCAAGAGCTTCTCATCCCAGGTGACAAGGGTGCCCATAGCTTTGTGACAGGATGTAGATGGGAAAAAGTGACACCAGATGGAAAACCAAAAAGATTTCCTTTCTCACAGGAGCTACAGTTTAGTTCCATTTCTTTATTGCACATCATTTCCATGGCAATCCCTTGTCTGCCCCCAGGCAAGACCAGATATGTGGCAATGACCGCACTCAGTCATTTCTGCTGTAAGTCACCAAGCATTCAAACATGCCCTTTCCACAGGGCTTAAACATTTTCAAGTAGCTTTAAATATTTTAGATATATACAGAATGATTAAAATTGAATGAATGGATAAAGGATAAATAAAAGAATATAAAGCTAAAAATAATCATGCTATCATCCTTCTCTCTCATAAAATTATTGTATATCTGATGTCACCTTGAAGTGAGATTACTGTCACACATATTTTCACACTTTTACTGTCTTCTTCGCTTGGGACTTCCACAGCAGCCTGACACATTTGTTAATCCTTGACAAGCTCAGGAGGGGAATCAGTTTCAGCAGGCATTTGAGCCAATGTGTTTACTTTCATGTTGTTTGTGGTTAATGTTTGATTAAGTCAATTCTGGTCTTCAGGAGTTTTAACCCTTTTAGAATTGACATTTTGTATTCAACCCACAAACAGCTTTTCCTGATATTTTAAAACCTGGAGTTACTTTATGCAATCCAGAATTTATATGTATTTATATTTTTACAAGTTACCTTATAGTACTGACTCTGCATATACTTGTGATCTGCCCCACCTAATGTAGCTCTTTTATCTTACAAAGGTCTTCTCAATCACTCAGGAGCATATTCAGCTCTGGAGGAGTCTTTGGGAAAGAAAGTGTTTTCTGGTCTTTATCCAAAGGTGCTTTCCTGTGAGGCTGGTCCCTTTGGCACACCTTTGCCTCCTGTTAGTGGACCCTTCGGTGCATGTCACAAATGCTTATGTCAGGATGTTGAGGTGCTAGGCCTTTAGCTGTTCAGCTTTCCTCTGGTATTGAAGCTGTTGAGTAAAATTACAGACTTTTTCATCTAAGCCTATGCCTAGTTTGATTCTTGCCACAGACATTGCTGGCAAGTCCTCATACATCATTTCCTGTTTCTTCTTTGATAGCAAGCTCATTGAAACTTGTATGCTAATTTAGAATGCAAGAAGGTACAATGCTCAAATATGAAGCATGTCTTCAAACCTGTATAGGACAATCACTCACATTGATGACCACAAGACTTGTTTTTAAATAAGTATAATTTTAATAATTCCCAGGCTCATTTTTAGAAAATGGCATGATATTTTCATTATTTTGATAAGAATTTTGTTAACTTGAAAAGTGTTAATCTGCTTGCTCCACAAACATGTAGATGTTATAAAAACTATTTTCATTGTGCATATGTGTTTCCCAAAGCACCTTTGCCCTTGTGCTGATCACAGCTAACCTCCTTTTACATTGGACTTCATCCTTTCCTTCTTCTGGAAAGTGTGGTTGGAAAGGAGATGTAGGCAATGGTTCTGTTCCACCCACTGTGGGTTGTTACTGATTTGGGGGTAAGGAAGTTGCTGGAGGAGTCACACCTAGATGCTTAGGCTTTGGGATCAGAAAAGTCTCACTTTCTCCTGAAAATCTTTCTTTAGGGTAGGAGGTCTAAAATTGCTTTAATGATTTTTCAGGGCCCTTCCAGGACTAAAGCTGACATCATGAAGGGCTGACTGAAAAGACAGAATACACAAGGCACATGGAGACATTTCTGTCACTTCTGGATGACCCTTCACCTGAACTCTAAGATTGTTCAGATCATTTACTACTAAAGTCAAGTGGTGTTTTACTTCCCATTTGAAGAAGAGATACAAGACAGGTAAGTATAGGCATAATGCTTATAGAATGGTATGGTAAGAACTGGCAAAGAATTAATAATCAGAGTTTTGAATAACCCCATTGACATGCTGAGTTGATTGGAATTGAGGTACTGTAGAAAGACAGGCAAGTGATCGGGACATGGAAAGTAAGTGGAACTCTTCATCCTGGTTGATTGAGGCTTTTCCCCAGGTGAAAACCAGGAATTCCGGCACAGTCAGCAACATTTGCTGTGAAGATTATTTATACAGAAACAGTATTCCTTTTATAATAGAGATATTTCCAAATAAGAATGTTAAAATTCAGTGGAACATGCTTAAAGTCTAAACATAGATGACCTTCAAGTATGGCTTTCCTCTTCCCGGGTGTCTTCTCGGAATCTGAAGATGTTTGTGTAAACTTCCTTCGACAGTGAGGACACCCTGACTTCCTGCCCCTGTGACAGAGAGATTTTCCTTATTATCCCCAGCCCTGTCCACTGCATCTCAGGAACTGCCCCAGATCTCTTTAGATTCCTCAGCATCACCTTGCAAACAATATTTTCAGAACTCATCAAAATCATACAAAGGAGTGTTAAACGGACAATAAGTAGTGACTGTCTGTCCTTTGACATCTGGGGATGCCTTATTGTTTTCCCGAGGGCCATTATCTTTATTGGGTTAAGAATATATTTTTAATGAACTCCAGCTCTGCCTCATGCTGGCTCACCCTGAAATTCTTCTCTGTGATGAAGCTGAAGACTTACCAGAGTGCAGACTGCAGAGGAAACATTATGGAACAGTTTCACCCAGCCATTGCCGACAATGTTCTGTGCTGTCTACTCTTTATTAAAGGCTTCTACCTAGACCTGGAACTGAGCTGTTATTCTCAGCTCTGTTGATCACTGACATCAAATTCCACTGAAGTATCTGTTCCTACATGGCTGTTATTTTTCTGGACTCTGACTAGCAACTAAGCTTGAACTATACCATTTTTGGATGCCACATAATTCTCTCAGAAGAGTGGCACAGTGTTCCACAAACCTCAATAAAGAAGCACTGTGTTCATGAGAGGCTATTTTTTCCTGTATGAATGTCACAAATACTGTGGGTTTTTTCTTTGGAAAGGAAATGGATCAATCTTTGTCCTCTTTCAACTTTGAAAGTGATAAAAATCACCTGCAAGTAGAACTGACTGAAAACTTCACAGGTAAAAATAGAAAACATCCTGCTGGTCACAAGTTTCCATTCTTCCCTTCCTCTCAGCTCCACAGAAGTTGAGAAGTCTTGAAGCCAAATTCTGCATTTCACTGCAGAAGGAATGGGGTTGCACAAAATGAAAGTACCTTTGAAAGTTTAGGAAGAAACATTTTTTTCTACAGAAACTTCTGGAACATATACTGGACTAGCTCAGAACTAGACTCCAGAGTGAGAAATGGAAAGAGGAGGGGGTGCGTACATAACACACATACACACACACACACACACACACACACACACATACACACACACACACACACACAGAGAGAGAGAGAGAGAGAGAGAGAGAGAGAGAGAGAGAGAGAGAGAGAGGAGAGAGAGACAGACAGACAGACAGAGACAGAGGCAGAGGCAGAGGCAGGGAGAGAGAGACAGAGAGACAAAGATAGACAGACACAGAGAGAGACACTCACACAGAGAGAGAGAGACAGAGAGACAGAGAGAGTCAGAGAGAGGGCCTAAAGCAAAGCAACAGAAAGAATGTGATGGGGCAAATCTGGCAGTCGCATGGGTAAGTCTTTTCTATGGATATGTTATTCCTGCCATAGCTGCACTGTCCTGGTCTTCACAACAATCAATGTGTGTGTGTGTGTGTGTGTGTGTGTGTGTGTGTGTGTGTGTGTATCTTTGTGTGGGTTTGTGTACATGAGTACAGGTGCCCACAGAGACCAGAAGGGTGACAGATCCCCTGGAACTGGAGTTACAGGGACTTGGGAACCACCCAACATGGGTACTGGGAACCACACTCTGATTCTCTGCAGGGGCAGTACACACACTCAACTACTGAGACATCGCTTCAATCCATTGGTCTTATTTTTCAATGTGACAAAAAATTAAGGCAGACTTTTGGTCCTGTAGAATGCTCAGCATCTTGTTGAAAAGGCAGCTTTTGGAGGAGACAGGGTCAAATGCTTTGCAGCAGAGGCTCTTATGAAAGAGTCCCATTGTGCTGATAAGGCTTGACAAATCTGCCTTTAACAGCAGGATTCTTAGTAGGATTATCCAGATTAACTTGCTGAACCAAAGAATGGCTTCTTCTTTTATTCTGGTTTTAAAAAATTAAGCCTAATATTTAAACCCATGCCCTAGATGGTTCACATAAAATTTGACAGTTGGGCATTTAAGGAGAATTCAATGGTTTCAAATAAACACTGGTTCAATTCAGAATGAAAGGTTGGCAACTCAGTGAGGAGAAGCACACTTCAAGTTCTAACAGGACTAGGATCCTTGGGGCCTTCCCAGAACTGTTCATAACTATTCCATGGAAATGGACTGTCTGCAGATGGTTCTTAGTGCCATCAAAGATCGGCATGTAATAATCCTGAGAGGTGGGGCGGGATATAAGGAGACCCTGGGAACTACCCTCATGTTCAGAATGAATGAAGGGCAAAAATTATGGAAAGGATGTTAAAGTTAAAAGTCCTCTTCAAGTTATCAAAGATGCTGCTCAGAAGATGAGATATCCTGGAAGAGGACTGGGGTCCCCTGCTCACCAGCTCCTTCCCACTGCAGTGTTGGGTGGGTTTCTTAAGGGTTGTCTGCTTGGAATTCCTTGGGGCTAGAGTGCTGAGTGGGGATTGTCATATCTGGGCACCATAGATACCCTCTGGAGGATACAAAGCCCCCTTGAGCATCTCGTGATCTGGATGAAGGGTTGTGTTTGAGTTTCCAGAACTGTCTAACTCCAATCACTCAGCTGATACCATGTAATGATGTCTCCCAAACCTGAGGATCTCACAGCAAATCCATTGTCTGTGTCTCCCACAAGAACTTATCTTCCAGGCTGACCCTATGAGTTCAAGTTGTGATTCCAAGGTTAAATTTAAGCTCAGATTTATTTTCCAGCTCTTTTTTCTGCTTTAATTTTCCTCTCCTTTCCTTGGTCCTGACTGCCAACTCTTACCATTCATTGTTCCAACTGCCTCCTGGAATTTTGCCTTTAAAATTCCTGCCCACTATACTACAATCCTACTCGAGGACTCAGCACACTTGGACTCTGCCTCTTCTTGGGCTTGCAGAGACACTTCAATATTGTTGTTGTCTACCATCAAGACAAAGATAAGGCAGCATTCATTTTCACAAACTTCCGAGTCTCCAGGCCTAAGCAACACCTGGGCTCCTTTCTATGCCCATTGCCCAATAGTCCCTCCACATATCCCTTCCAGCAGTGTCTCCTGGCTCCTGCTTGAAGGGAGAGGGACTCAGTGGGTAGGGGGTAGAGTACACACTTAGTGCAGACAGTGTTGCAGGCAGGACATGTGAGCAGCCTTCCCTTGGGGGTTGGTCTTTTCTGGTCTACAGTTTGGACTTGCAAAGTGCCACCCACTGGTGCTGATCCATGGTTCCAGAGCTTTGAAGAATGATTCGGACTGTCTCCTGAGAAAATCACATAAACTCTTCTCCTTAAAAAAATCACATAAAATCTTATCTTGTGTTGAAATCTGTATTTGTAGACCTAATGTCTACAAATAACCCTCTAATGATACAGGCAAGAGATCTAATGATTCTATGAAGAAATGAAAAGGTTTGAGATAAAAATTAACCAGCGTAGAAAAAAGCAAGTCTAGAGTTCATGCTTTACTCTCCTGCTGTTGGTCATTTTTCCTCTTTTGTACTACCCAGCTCCCAACTAAATCACACACAGAGGTTTAGTCTTAATTATAAATACCTGGCCTTAGCTTGGCTTGTTTCTAGCCAGCTTTTCTTAAGTTATCCCATCTACCTTTTGCCTCAGAGCTTTTCCCATTCTCTTACTTCTATAAATCTTACTCTTACTCCATGGCTTGCTATATACCTGCTTGGCTAGCCTCTGGAGTCCTCATTCTCTGTCTACTTCTTTCCTCCCAGATTTCTCCTTCTATATATTCTCTCTCCCTGCCAACCCCCCTATCCTTTCTCCTGCCTTGCTATTAGCCATTCAGATCTTTATTAGACCATCAGGTGTTTTAGACAGGAACAGTAACACAGCTTCACAGAGTTAAACAAATGCAACATAAACAAAAGTAACATACCTTAAAGTAATAGTCTGCAACACTCCCCAGAAAGCCTTAGTGATAGTTTCCTCATGCTACTAGATTATAATTCCCAAGTCCAGAGCTTCATCTTATTTCCTGTGTGTATAATGAATAGTTTAAGTCTGGCCCTGGTACCTAAAAATTGGAAAGGACAAATGGAAGCAATGTTACTCTACTCACTTAATTTGCTCTTGTACTTATACATGGCCAGCTCTTATAATCTTACTTCAGTTATGCTACAGCTCCCAGCTATTAAATAACTACTTTCTATGGTGCAGTTGATATACTGGGCCTATATTAGGAAAAGGAAATGTATTTATTTATGCTAGAATTTCTGTCTTTAGGGTCTAAAATTTCCAGCTATCATCACTAACATTTATTGGTTAGATAATTGTCATTATCCTTCTTCAAATTCACAAAAAGAAGAAGAAAATGGTGTTTGGAATGCTGGAAATTATGAATAAGTCAAATCTTAGCTCTTGAGACCCCTGCTGATCCCTGTTTATTTTCTATTTGCAAGTGTAGAGTACACCGCTGGACGATTGCCTCTGCACTGGCTTTTCCATGTCTGTGTAGTCATACAGTGCATGGGGTACTGTATTGACTAAACACACCTAATGAAAATAAGACCAAATGCTAAGCTCTTAAAGGATGCACAGACCCAGAAATGGTGAACTCATTTTATTTCCCAAGATCTGATTGTGAAAGATTGTGATGTCTAAAAGAGAAATAGGATTTTGTTTGGTGTAGCTAGAATTTTCCTGCCTGGCCACAGTCAGGACAAATCTCTGTCACCCGCCAGCCCCATAGCCGCTCAGACCCAACCAAGTAAACACAGAGACTTATACTGCTTACAAACTGTATGGCCGTGGCAGGCTTCTTGCTAACTGTTCTTATATCTTAAATTAATCCATTTCTATAAATCTATACCTTGCCACATGGCTCGTGGCTTACCGGTGTCTTCACATGCTGCTTGTCATGGCGGCGGCTGGCAGTGTTTCCTCCCAACTTCCTGTTCTCTCAATTCTCCTCTCTGTTAGTCCCATCTATACTTTTAGCCTGGCCACTGGCCAATCAGTGTTTTATTTATTGACCAATCAGAGCATTTGACATACAGACCATCCCATGGTTGTGTGTGTGTGTGTGTGTGTGTGTGTGTGTCTGTCTGTCTGTCTGTCTGTCTGTCTGTTTTTATCCTGTTGTTAGCAAAGCACAAGGACTTCTCCTGGAGTTTGTCATGTCCTCCACTGGCTTTCTGGTTAGAAGACAGATTAAAGTTTGGCTGTGCAGAACTGTGTGATTTATTACTTAGGAGCCTCAGCAGGTGATCCTACAGTTTATTAAGCTGTGAGGAGTGTGTGTGAAGGAACACTAGCCCACTCGAGCATGTGGCTCTGGCAGGTCTTGCCCTTCTCCGCCATTCCCTCTGCCTTGCTAAAAACTATTAGATTACATTCCTAAAGCTGACCACCAAGGTCTATTCCCTTATTTGACCACTTCCTCCTCCTGAGGCTGAATAAGCTCTAGATATCAAAGTATTAAAGGCCAGCAATCAGAAGCCCTTTTTTGGATCACCTAATTAATATGGCCAATTAAAATTAAACACCTCATCCTAACACGGGGTTCCCACTTTCCCTTTATAAACTGCCATTTGCCTATGTGCCATATCTGTCTCCCCTCTACCCAGAAGCAGTCTTTTGTCTCTCCAGGACAAATACCCCTTCCCCCTTTCTCCTGTCCCCTTCCATTCTCCTATACCCCCTGTCTCCTTTACCACCACATCCTAGACCATTCTAACCCAGACCTCCCTTTTCCTCCTCTTAAAAATTACAGCTGCAAGGCCATTTGCTGCTGTTTAATGCCTGAGTCAGAAAGCAGCCACTTTAACTTTTCTTTCCTGCTTAATAAAGGCTCTCTCTGTGAAAACAGGTGTTTGGGTGTGGTTTGTACCTAATCAGGGGTCTGGGAGGAAGCCCCCACTATTTGGGGGTCTCCTTCAGTGTAAGTTGTGGGAATTCCACTTAAAACAATCAAAGAAACTTAAAAGCACTGATAGCCATATTCTATGACTATGGAGTTCTGCTGGAATTGGTCTGGCCTGTGACCTGGCAGTATTTGTTTCCATGGAGCTCTGAGGTGATTGTGATATGCAGTCAAGGCTGAGAACCATTGCCATTAACAGCACAGCTCAAATACCCAGGTCACCAAGGAGTTGAACTGATGCCTCCTCGAAGCTGCTTGGCAAGATGGGCCAGTGATTCCCACTCTCCTTTGCACACAGGAGTCACTGGGTGGCTTTAAAATTCTCCACCACCTGCTGGAGGCTGCCCACTAAGACAATGAGTTAACTGGGCCTGAGGACCAGGACTTCCAAAGTTCTCCAGATGACTTCACAGTGTTCCTAAGATTGAGACCCACATAGGTTCATCCCAGCAGCTTTTACTAAAAAGTGCTTACAACTCACCAGGACCTGCAAAACTGAAAGTGTGATGCAAGCCTGGCTTCTCTGCCTTCATTTGTGTGTGTCTCCTTCATCTTAAAACCTTGGGTGTGGTGAAACACATGTGTAATCTCAGCATTAGGGAGGCTGATAATGAGATCAAGGCTAGCCTAGGCTACATGGTAAGTTTCATGCCAGCCTGTGCTATGTAGTGAGAACCCTGACTCAGAAACTCCAATAAAATCAAACAATAAAACAAAGAACTCAAGGACTGCCCATCTAAACATCCACAATCCTTAACCTTCCTCCCCCACCCCCATTTTGGCTATATCGCTGTTCTCTTTATCTGTTAACATTCAGGCATTTACACTGGCCTGCCCTCGAGGACCTAGCAGGACATGTCCTCAGCAGCAGCCGAAATGTGACACCGTAAACACCGCTGCCACTGAATAGAGCGCTCTATGTTACACCCCCTATAAAAGTCAAGCCCTCTGGCCCTCCCTCTGCCCTCTCTCTGAGGCTGCCTCTGCACACGCCTCCCCCCAATAAACCTCCCATGTGAGCTCTGTTGCACCGTGTGACTTTGTGGTGCCCCTCAGCTCCAACCTGCCAAGGTTACCTTCCGCCATTATACTATTACAGTATCTTCTTCCAGTGTCTCAAAAGTGCACCTGAAAATCTACAGTCATTGTCCTAAATCTGCATCCACCTTAGATTCCAGAAGCAGCAGACCCTCACAGTTGTGCCCAGATCGTGACCCCCAGAGAGACCACCAAAGACGAGCATGCCGGAATGCAAAAGCAAGGTTTAATTCTGGATATCCAATACAAGCCTAGGCAGGGACTTCGTCCAATACATCCAATGCAGTGGAGGCTGGAGGAAGTGCCCGCCTGTCTGCAAGCTCAGTTTTTAAAGGGAAAAATCACAAGGTTACATCAT
>CABHPH010137512.1:0-17289 GCA_902168325.1 Peromyscus nudipes
CATTCAGAGGGCCTGATCCAGTTGGGGGCCCCTCAGCCATTGGTTCATAGTTCATGTGTTTCCATTCATTTGGCTATTTGTCCCTGTGCTTTATCCAACCTTAGTCTCAACAATTCTTGCTCATATAGACCCTCCTCTTTCTCGCTAATTGGACTCCTGGAGCTCTACCCGGGGCCTAGCCGTGGATCTCTGCTCCCAGATCCCTCAGTCATTGGATGGGGTTTCTAGCACGATAATTAGGGTGTTTGGCCATCCCATCACCAGAGTGGGTCAGTTCGGGCTGTCTCTCGACCATTGCCAGCAGTCTATTGTGGGGGTATTTTTGTGGATTTCTGTTGGCCTCTCTAGGACTTTGCTTCTTCCTATTCTCATGTGGACTTCATTTATCATGGTCTCCTTATCACCAGGGAGGCTACCTGGAAAACAGGACTCCAAGAAAGACACGGAGATGGCCCAATGACGGAGAAATGGATGAAATCTTCATGAACAGCCTGGACATAAGTGGAGGAAATGAAAGGCGAGGGTCGAGGGAAAGAGAGCTTGGGGGAGCAGGAGACCCCAGCTGGATCAAGAACAGAGAGGGAGAACAAGGAATAGGATCCCTCTTGTATCTTAAGCACAATTCAATCCCATAAGTTTTTTTCTCACACCCAAAGCAGTTCCCTAGTGTAAGGACCATTTTTTTCCCTTGTTTTCTAAAAGATTTCAAAGTAACATGTTGACAAACAATATTAGCACTTTAATTATCTCCTGAGAGGCAAGCTGTTTACCTGTTCTTACTTATCAAGAGGTAAGATTAAACTTTCTAACACTGCTTGGAAAAGAAACTGCATTTTAAGCTGAAAAACAACAACAACAACAACAGTTTCTGGGCAATACCACCATTTTGAGATAAAAACTACATTTCCCAGACTGCCTTTCTCTATAGTGTCATGCTAGTACTAAATTTCAAACTACATTTCCCAGGATTCCTTTCTGGGTCACACAGTTAAGTTTTTTTTTTTTTTGTTTTGTTTTGTTTTGTTTTGTTTTTGTTTTTTGTTGTTTTGGGTTTTTTGTTGTTTGTTTGTTTTTGGTTGAGTTTCTTGTGGTGTTTGTTTGTTTGTTTGTTTGTTTACTGTAAATCAAGCAAGCTTTTTTTTTTTTTTTTTGCCATGGGAGGTTTTTGTTCCCTTTAAGCTTGCTTTAGGACACCTGCATTACCGTTTGACAGGTGTACCTGTCTAATCAGAATTTTCACCTGGCACTGTTCCCAGAGCTGGTCAAGTCTATCTGCATGCACTCAGACAGACATTTTGGTGCCCAAAGCAAAAACCCCTCAGGGCTTGCTCCTCTCCACCTTACCAGGTCAGTGAATGAAAATGCAAGTTCTTGAAACAGCAGCTTTTTCAGGAGATTTTCTCCCAGACAGATCTCTTTTGTCTCTGTTTATCCCCTCCCCCAAGATGCAAAGTCCCTGATGCCACTGCTGAGGCTCAGGACCCATGATCTTCTCCTGAGCCTGGCTCAACTGAGCATCCTGCAACAGCCACACCTCCTCTGCACCTCTGTAAATGTTCAGCCCCTAGCTGCTTAAAAAAATACTAGCATAAAGGAGAGACAGGACTAGCACAGAGGATCTATTCCAAGAGGTTTTTTGCTCCTTCTTAAAGCAATTACAGGTGATTTTCCCATACTGATAGATGTAACTTCCAGGTGAGTTAATTTTTTTTTTTTGCCCTTACAGAAAGAGAAAAAAAATCTGACAAAGAAAAGTCTGAAAAGCTTTTAATTTTTTAGAGAGATGTTACTAAGATTTTCCTAAGACCTCTATTCTCATTGGCTTCATGGCCAAATGGAAACCAATTTTGATGATACGATGCTTTCATATAGTGGACACTAGTGGAGTGAAAAGTTTTATTTCATCCACATTCATCTCAGGGAAAATTCTTTCCTCTGCTGTTTGGGACTTAGAATTTAAACTGTTCACAAGCCAAAATCTTCCATAGGAATCTTTTTCTGCCCTTTTTTTTCTCATCTTTCATATATTTCTCTGATTCTTCTCCCAGATTTTGTGTTCATAGCCCCATAGTTGGAAATCAAGGACATAGTACCTCTGTCTTGTTGCTTATCTTATCCTAAATTTTTTTTTCTTAAACTATATTCCTAACCCAATATTTCTATATTCTACCTTACTCTAATTTTTGCCTACACTACTTTTCTATAGATAGAAATTAGGGGAGAGAGAGAGAGAGAGAGAGAGAGAGAGAGAGAGAGAGAGAGAGAGAGAGAAAGGAAGAAATCTAGATAGAATGAAATGTACACTGCAGCCTCACTCACTTTTAACTTTGGCATTCCACTGCCTAACATTCAAACTCCCAAGGATGAAATACCACTGCCTTTATCAATTCTTTATTGGCCTGCCTTACACCCACAATGCCCCCTGACACTCCTTTTGTCAAGTTCCTGGGTCCCTGTTCCAGGCTCCATCTATGGGAGGCCAGCTGGGAGACCAGTTCCCACAGTTTACCCCAGGGTACTCTTGAGGAGTGTGGGATAAGAGATTTGAATAGAAGGATAGAGGGGAGAGAAACAGATAGAAACACAGGATAGCCTTAGGAGGGCCTGGATCCTTATCCACTGGGCCCTTCTGTCTCTTCTAAAGGGCTATTTATAGGAATGCCAAGGGGTAGAGCAAAAGACCTCCCCCCAGCACAGCCAAGTGCAGACCCTTTCCAATCACCTAGCAACCATGCACCTGGTCAAGCTGGGTAAAGCAAGCTCAGATCTCACTAGGAAAACTTTGTGGGCCACTACAAAAGAGAAAACAGAAACCAAGGTACACACACATACACCCAACTAAGACAAACCCAGAAATCAGCACCTAGACCTATAATTAACCCCAAATCCAGATGCCTAGATACCATCATAAGAACACAATCAGTAATAGCCAGGGTATATGGCTCCACAAGAGCCCAGGTAGCTGACCACAGTAGGCTCTGAATTTTCCAACTTGGCTAAAATAGAAGAAAAAAATCTTAAAACTCACTATATGAATATGATAAAGTTCCCTAAAGAGGAAATGAATAAAACCCTTAAAGAAATTCAGGAAAACACACACAAAACAAACAAACAAACAAATAAATAAATAAGTAAATAAATAAATTGGATGAAAGTGTTAAGTCTCTAGAAGCAAGCCAGGGGGGGAAATAATGTTGAATTAAATGCATACAAGTGTTGAAGACCTGAAAATGGAAATAGAAACAATAAAGAAAATACAATCTGAGGAGACTCTGGAAATGAAAAATGTAAGACTGTGAACAGGATCTACAGATGCAATCTTCACCAACAGAATACAAGAGATGGAAAAGAGATCTTCAGATATTAATGATATGAAAGAAGAAATGGGTACATGGGTCAAAGAAAATGGTAAATCTAAAAAAAAACTTCTGAGACAAAACTGCCAGTCCCTCCTGACTATCTAACAGTCTTAAATGGAGGAGTGAGGATTAAAAAGTAATAGTTATAAATATTAGAGATGTAAAAGAAAAAGACAGAGACACAGAATAGCATAGGGAGGGCTCTAGGTCAATATCACAGTCACCCCAGTTTATTCCTAATGGAATTTTTATGCAGCAACAAGGGGAGAGGCAAAAGACCTCCCCCTTTCAAGGACAAAGTACAGACAAGTGCAAACACTTCCTTAATTCTCAAAATATCTAGTATCCATGCTTTACCACAAAATATCCCATAATTAGGCCTTGAAGTAAAAACACCTGGTAACAATGCCTTTGGCCAAAACATTCTATTATACAGCCTGACTGGGATAAACAAGGTTGGACTATCTGACCTTGAGTCAAGATGGAATAAGGTCACACTATGGAGTCTCTGTGGATCCCGCACAACACCCAGGAATTCTGGGACATTATTAAAAAAAAACTAACTTAACAATACTAGGAATAGAAGAACAAGAAGAATCCCAGCTCAAAGGCCAAGAAAAGATGTAAAAAATAAATCAAAGAAGAAAATTTTCCTAACCTAAAGAAGGAGATGCCTATAACGGTACAAAAAACATACAGAGGAGCAACTCAACTGGAGAAAAAAGAAAGAAAGGAAGAAAGAAAGAAAGAAAGAAAGAAAGAAAGAAAGAAAGAAAGAAGGAAGGAAGAAAGGAAGGAAAAAAGGAAGAAATCCCATTGCCACATAATAATTAAAACACTAAGCATACAGAAATAACATTAAAAGCTGCAAAAGGGAAAGTCTATGTAAAATAAAGGCAGACCTATCAGAATTACATCTGGCTTCTCAATGGAGACTCTAAAAGTCAGAAGATCTTGAGCTGAAGTGCAGAACACTCTAACAGACCACAAATACCAGATCAGATTACTGTACCAAGAAACACTTTCAAACTCCAGAGATGGAGAAAATAAGATATTTCATGATAAATTCAAGTTTAAACAATGTCTATCTACAAATACACCTCTATATGAAATATTTGAAAGAAAACTCCAACCGAGGAAGATTACCTACACCCATGAAAACACAGGAAATAAATAATATCACACAGTAAAATCAAACAAATGGATCTCTCTCTCTCTCTCTCTCTCTCTCTCTCTCTCTCTCTCGCTCTCGCTCTCTCTCCACCACCAATATCACCAACATGAACACCAACAACAAAATAACAGGAATTAACAGTCATCAGTCATTGATATCTCTCAATATCGATGATTTCAATTCCCAAATGAAAATACACGCACCAACTGAGTAGATACAAAAACAGGATCCATCCTTCTGCTGCATGCAAAAAACACACCTCAACATCAAGGACAGATAGTAGTACCTCAGGGTAAAGTGTGGGAAAAAATATATACCAAGCCAACGGATCTAACAAAAATGAATTCAAACCAATATTAATCAAAAGACATGGGGAATGACACTATGTATTTTTTAAAGGAAAAATTGTCCAAGATGACATTACAGTTCTTAACATCTATGCCCCAAATGCAAGGGCAATCATATTTTTTAAAATATGGACCCTCACACACTGATAGTAGGAGACTTCGAAACCCTGCTCTTTCCAATGGAAAGGTCATTCAGACAAAAGCTAACAGAGAAACGTAGGAGCTAACTGACTTTATAAATCAAATGAACCTAACAGCTATTTACATAATATTCAACCAAAACACAAAAGAACATACCTTCTCAGTACCTCATATATGGTAGGCTGTTAAGTTTCACTTTTGTCAAACTTCATTTACCTGTAATATGAAGTTAATTTATAATAGGAAAATTTTTCTTTTATAACATTGACTCTAGAGAAAGTTAATTTTGAAACAATTACTTTTTAAAACCAGTGATTACCAAATTTTGACCAATTAATAACTAATAGGAAATTAGCTATATCTGAGAATCTGGTAAATCACAGATACACTAACTTTTGTTTATATATCAAACAAACATTTAATTTATGTTTTGATTAAAATCTAAATCATTCAATAAAGATGATAATTTCAGGATGAAATAAAATTTCACAAAAGTCACTCAAACCTAAAGATATAAGATATGATAGAAAGACAATATTCTTAATAACTATCAAATCTATAATTTTTAAAAAGTTACCATTCAAATGCTAAAATTTCCAATGATCAAGGGTATGAACCAATATTTTCTTCACAATTCTAAAATTTACATGTTATCTAAAATAAAAATAAAAGTAAAATATCAACTTTCTATAAAAAATTATCAAGAATAACTCAGCATTGCCATTGATGGGTTAAATTAAGCAACATTATAGCTGTTTAGCTAATTTTATATTGACAACTGTGAACAATGTAATCACCACACACACAGACACACACACAAACACACAGACACACACATGCACACACAAATATGTATATATGTTGTAGTTGAGTAAAATAAAATGGGCTTAAAAATATGATCCTGTTTCTGTAGGGTTTTAAGAACAATATAATCTATGACAACAGAAATCAGTAGGTAGCTACCACTATACTATAGACATTTGTCTGTATTTAAAAAAGGCACTACTTTGGATGTTTTGTAGTCCTGTTATCATGATCTTAATCTATTAATTAATATATTGTTTATAGCTTTGTCTGAAGTAATGATATTAAGGGAGTAAGATCTCCATATTTTATTGTATAAACCTATACTCACATATATTTATACTACAAAAGAAGTAAAAAATTACCAAGAAAAAAATTTAAATGACATAGTATAGAGTAGGAGAAAATATTTGCATTAAGTAAAAGTCATGTTGAGCCCAGAACATATATGGAATACTTACATGTCAATAATATCATGAAATATTCTATTACATTAAGGATGAAAATATGAAGGAATAATTTGTAAAAACATAATTTCAAAATGTCCTCAAGTCATGGGTATCTAAGTCAGGAAAATTAAAAGTAAAAAGACATATATTGTAGGTCTAAAATCAAATACCCTATAATGTTGGCAAAGAGACATAGCAACTGGAGTTTTCTGCATTCGTTATGGGAGCATCAGCTGGTACTATCATATTGGAATTGAATTTTGAATATTTTAGAGATAAAAATGAGCATTTAATCAATCCTCTTAATAACATACATCAGCAGATAGGTAAATGTATACTCATTTGCTTCAGCTTTAAAGCAAAAACAAATAAGCAAAGCATTCAATTATTGATCAATAGAAAAATACACAGATAAATAGTAAATCTCAGTATATCATAAATTGGAAATGGTCTGATAGAGATAGTCACATGCTTCTGAATCTGCTATGTAGAACAAAAAAGTTGGCAGAGCAAAACAAGTATTTACAGATGTTTTTATTTTTATCAGCGGCTTGGGCACTTATCCCAGGTTTGTTGTCATTGGAGGCACGTCAATGGATGTCTGCTTCTTAGGGCTGTCAGAGGCTCACTGAGAACAAACACAGATACCTTCTGGCATGGAACAAACCTTACTGTTACTTAGGGTGGAAAAGTTTGTGCATGTGTCAAAAACATCCCATTGTACATCAAAATATTTGTACTTCCATATATTGTACATTAACTCGTTGAAATTAAAAGAATCATCTATTAGAACACAATTTTATATTTTGAGTCTGCTAGCTAAATTCTAAGTAAAATACTTTTTTCTTTTAAAACCTTGCTAAATTCGACTACTGATTTTATAGAGACTTTCCTGGAAGACAACTTTGAACCTATAATATAGAATAACAAATTTTAATTATACTAGTGTATTGTAGATAACACATTGCACCTGTTCTCTAATATAATAAAAACAAGCCATTTTCAAAATCTAATTTTGTATACTATATTGCATAATACAGTATTTCAGTTATTTACAATAAGCTGCCTTATAATTACATAAGATAGAAACCTCTAGTAAAAACTATCCTCTCATTTGTGAGACAACAGTGTGTAGGTGAGACGACCACAGTTATAAATAATAACCGTAAACTGAAGACAAATAGCTTAGCCAGAGTAGTCTGATCATAATTGCCTATAACATATTGACTGTTGTCATCAAGACATGAGTTAGGTCAGCCCATTTTTCAACTAATTATGAGTATTAGGTTGGTGTATATTCATGGTAGTCAGGGTTGTATGTTTAGTTTTGAATGACACCTAATGTAAAGATTTGCTAAGTTTGTGTCTCATTGATTCTAGAAGGACTGTAGTATACTCTCCAAACAAACACAATCTTTGGGTTTTTTTTGGTTTTTTTGGTTTTTTCGAGACAGGGTTTCTTTGTGTAGCTTTGCGCAACAAACACAATCTTATAGATACATTTTTCTAATGCACGCTGTAATGATTTTAAGTTATAACCCACTTCAGTATCATGTAGTTTAATTTAATTTTCATTAAAATCATGGCTCCAAGGGAGAGATGGTTCAATGTGAAAGAGCCTGTATTGTTAAAGGAATACAGGATCATAGTTCCTAGCACCCATATCACATCAACTGTCTCATCACTGCCTGTAATTGAGGATTGGGGTAATTGATGTCTTTGGCCTCCACAGGCCTCTGTACTCATGTGCACATATAAACATGAGCAAACCTGTATACATACTTAAAAATCATACAAATAAATATTTAAAACCATGGCTCCTATAATTTGACTTCGGTGGTAAAATAAAAGAGAATTTAAGACAATTTATTCTGTTTTCTGTGATTTCTCCTAATCACTAGACTAACTTGAATAAGAGTATATTCAGAGAATTTCAGTAAGTAAATTTATATAATGCAAAAGACTGATTTTACATTATATCAATGAGTATATTGCTAAGTAATGTAAAAATCACTTATTAACTTACACATCCATAATATATTGTGTGACACATTAAATTACATGTATAAATAAGTAAATAATAAATTTCAACACCAAACAGGATTACAAAAATATTGTTCAATATTAATTTTAAGATATGGTAATAAAATAGGGCAGTAAAATGAAAGCTATTGTTTGTCATTCTTTAACAGGAATGTAGGTTGAATATAGATTACATGTTCAGTACTTGTGATTGACATTTTTCAATTATGAAAAAGTATGGCAGAAGTGTTAGGAAGCAATTTTGGAATGAACTTAGAGGAAGAATTAATTCACAATGCACCTGGTATATTGGGCAGGACAGCAGAAGCAAAATCCTGTCAATTTCATATGTATATAATAAAAATAGGTTATCAAGTAGCACTGATCCTCTGTGTGTATGTTAGTGTATGTGTGTGTGTGTACATATGTGTATTTATATTTGTAGAAGCGTATACTGAAATAATCAAGCCACATATAAAATTTTGCAATATTGTATACATATTAAAAAACATTATTTGAAATAATTATAGTTTTCCATTTTCTTATTTAAAAAAATGAAGTAACATACCTTTTAGTTAAACTAGTGAGTTGGTGGAATGTGAACTAAGTTCTTTCCACTGGCATATTTTCTAATCTGGATGATTTAGGATGACCACAAGAATGGAATATAACTATCAGAGTTTCATTTCATAGCTCTGCAAATGAAACCCTGCACACTGGGAAGGTTAATGTGTGATTTCCCGCCATTTCTATTTAAATTTTTGGTTTCATTATTCATGTACTTTATTTAATTTTTGAAAAAATTTTTTAATTTAAATATTATTTTCATTTTACATACTAACCACTGTTCCTCCTCCCTTCTCCGATTCACCCCACCCCTGCCACATTCCCCTCATCCCACCCCCTAGTCACTCCTCACGGTGGGTAAGGCCTCCTTTGGGTAGTCAACACACAGGCTGGCATATCAAGTTGGGGCAGGACTAACCACTCCCCGCTGTGGTGGTACTGTGTTCCCCAAAATATTGTGCACGCTAATAAACTTATCTGAGGTCAGAGAAGAGGACAGCCACAATATTAAACATAGAGGTTAGGCAGTGTTAGCACAAGCTTTTAATCCTAGCATTCCAGAGGCAGAGATCCCTCTGGATCTCTGTGAGTTTAAGGCCACACTGGAAACAGCCAAGCATGGTAACTCACGCCTTTAATCCCAGGAAGTGAGTCTTTAATCCCAGGGAGTGATGGTAGAAGGCAGAAAGATATATAAGGCGTGAAGACCAGAAACTAGAAGCATTTGGCTGGTTAAGCATTTGACTGGTTAAGCTTTTAGCTGGTTAAGATTCAAACTTTCGAGCAGCAGTTCAGCTGAGAGCCATTGGAATGAGGACACAGAAGCTTCCAGTCTGAGGAAACAGGATGAGCTGAGGAATTGGCAAGGTGAGGTAGCTGTGGCTTGTTCTGCTTCTCGGATCTTCCAGCATTCACCCCAATAACTGGTCTCAGGTTTGATTTTATTAATAAGTACCTTTAAGATTCGTGCTATATCCCCCTGCATCAAGGTTCAGTAAAGCATCTCACCATAGGGAATGGGCTCTAAAAAGTCAGTTCATGTACCCAGGACAGGTCCTATCCCATTGCCAGGGGCCCCACAAACAGAACAAGCCCCCAACTGTCATGCACATTAAGAAGGCCTAGTTGAGTCCCATGCAGGCTCCCCAGATGTCAGTCCAGAGTCTCTGAGCTCCCACTATCTCTAGTAAGCTGTCTCTGTGGTCTCTGTCATCATGATCTTGACCCCTCTTGCTCCTATAATCCCTCCTCCATCTCTTCATCTAAACTCCAGGAGTTTGACCAAGTGCTTGGCTGTGGGTCTCTGTATCTGCTTCCATCAGTCGCTGGATGTAGGTTCTATGATTACAATTAGGGTAGTCACCAATCTGAGTACAGGGGAGGCTAGTTCACCACCCTCTCCACTATTGCTAGGAGACTAAGTTGAGGGTATCCTTTGGGGTTTCTGGGGATTTTCCTAGTACTAGGTTTCTCTCTATCCCCATACTGGCTCACTCTGCCAAGACATCTCTTTCATTGCTCTCTCTCTCCCTCCTTCCCTCCCTCCCTCCCTCCCCAAACTTGGCCATCTTAAACCTACATGTTCCCACTCCCCATCTCCTCCCCTCTCCTCCCACCTCCCAGTTTACCCAGGAGATTTTAACCCTTTCCCCTTCCTTGAGTGACCCATGCATGTCCTTCTCAGGGACCTCCTCTTTACCTAGCTTCTCTGGATTTGTGGAGTGTAGCCTGGTGGTTATCTTTCACTTTGCGTCTAATGTCCACTTATGAGTGAGTACATACTTTTGATCATAAACATTCTCTCCCCAAACTCCTCTCAGATTTTCCATTTCCCTTCCTACCCCATTTCACGTTCTTTCCATTTCTGACAAAAACCATAACCAGAACTAGATATAAAAGAACCAAAGGACAGAAAATAACCAACCAACCAACCAACCAACCAACCAAACAAACAAACAAACAAAATGGCCCAGGGAGAAATGGAATGCAGTTTATCCTGAGCAATTATTCTCCTGAGTTTGAAGGCTGTCCTGGAGTGTAGTTGATATTCCTGATGTCACTATGTTGAAGAAAACTGGTTTTCCCTCTCTCAGTTGCTATGACTTATTAATGGACTCTTGTTTTTGTATAGAAGTTGGGCTCACTTCCCTTCATTGTCCTGGGATTTGTTGGGCTTGAGCTTGGGCAGGTCTTAGGCTTTCTGTCACATGTGCTATAGTTCATCTGCCTAATTGTGTCTGGGAGATGCTGTTTTCTTAATATTGTTCACCGCCTCTGGTTCTTACAATCTGTCAGCCTCCTCTTTTGTATAAAACCTTGAACTTTGAAAGAAGTTTTATATAAGCATTCCATTTAGGGCCAAGTGATCCAAGGTCTCTCTTCCTCTGTATATTGTCAACTTTGTGTGTCTGTATGTTAATTTTCATCTCTTGCAAGCTTCTCTTATGATGGTTGAATGATATACTGATCTTTGGATATGACAATAAGTCATTAAGAGGCCTTTTATAGCTATGTTGCTTTAGTAAAAATAATGCTAATATGTTTTTTCCTAAGGCATATGACTTATCTATTCTCATGTTCTGAGCCTCATTAAAAGTGTCAGGTATTTGCTCCATTTCAGGGAGAGGGACTTAAATATATTTAAAAAGTCACTTACTTCTATAACATTTGTGCCACTATTTTGCACCAGTGAGCATATCTTGAAGCATGTCTCTATTGTAGCTCATTTGGTTCATAGCTGAGTGAAATTGATGGTGGCTTTTCTCATCTGGCAGAATGCATAGTACCTTCCAGCATTATGAATATAGTCAGTAGGAATGGAGCATCCACATGAGCACTAGCTTGATTTCTCCATATTGGATGACATAAGTATGTGGTGTCTTCAACTGTAGATTTTGATATCAGGTTGTAGAGGATAACCAATAACATTAGACATAGCCTGTAATATTTTGGGTGGATATTCTATATGACTGTTTTGAACAACAACTCAGAAAATACGTAATTCCATTCCTGGTATAGGGAGTTTTATTTGATAGAATATGATATATAGTTGGGATATTGGATTCTGGGTAATAGGGTAACTCCATTTAAACTTTTATATATGTGTTTATATTAGAAAGTTTCTATATTTTCTAATTTGGTAATTTGCTATTATTTATCCCTCCCAATATTCCATCTTCTACTGCACTTTCCCATGCCCCCCCATTTAATCTTCTAATATTTTTTCTTATAGTATTTACAATACAATATTTTCTTTTCTGTAGAAGTTTCCTTTCTCTCCCCTTGTTCCTTAATAGCTACCACACCTCTGTAAATATTATGAGTGAAACAAACCTATCTGAAGCTTAATAGTTAACACTCACATACAAGCGGAAACATACAATGTTGGTTTTTCTACGTCTTGCTTACCTCACTCAGGATAATTGTTTCCAGCACCATCCTTTTCCCTGCCAGTTTCATTTTTTAATGACTAAATAATGTTCTTTTGTGTAAATGTACAATATTTTCATTATTCATTCTTCAGTTCATGGAAATCTATTCTGTTTCCTATTTCTGGGTCTTCATGAAGCTAAAAAGTTTCTTTACAGACAAAGATACTATGACTTGAGTTAAAGGGCACCCTACAGAAAGAATAAAACCATTACCAAGTATACATTTGGCAGATTTTTAATATCTAGAATATGCAAATAACTAAAATAATGAATACTTAGAAAATACATATTCTAATTAAAAACAGGATCTAATAATAAACTTAAAAGATGAAACCCAAGTGATTGCAAAACACATAAAATGTTCTTCACTCTTAAGCATTAGGGAAATCTAAATTAAAACCACTTTGACATTTCACCTTACCCCATTCATCATGGACAAGTTTTAAAACAACAAATGACAGCAGATGCTGATTACGATGAAGGGAAAGTGGATCACCTATATATTAGTGTGCAGGTTCCTCAAATATCTGAAAATAGGTCCACTACAAGATTCAGCTGTATCATTTTGGGCATATACCAAGGATTCTACATTTTAATATAGAGACATTTGCTCATCCATGTTCATGGTGATTGTATACTTAATAGCCAGAATTTCTGTATTTTTGCCTGAACTCAGTTTCTGCTTTTCTATTTTTGTTTTCAAAGTGAAATGGGAAAGAAATTTCATATACTTATATTACTTTCTATTTATTTATAGAAAGATACTATCATATATGTCAGGTCTATGTGTGATAAATTCATTCAGACCTACCATCTCCATGTCTTAGGTCAAGGAATGTAGCCTATTTTGTCATAATATAGGACTTTAAAAAAGATTTCCAAGCAACATTAACACAGATTTGTTATATATGAAACTGCCACTATTTAATAGAATATTTAAAGGAAAAAGACTGATGCAGAAAACAAATTTAACAAGATGAGGAAAATCTAAAAATTAAGGTAAAGGAAAAAAGCTCTAAACAATTTTGAGGTAAGGAAAATGATTTATTGAGGTTTTTTTTTTAAATCACATTTTAACTGGTTCTCTTTAGAAATCTGTTCCATGCCTTGGCTGTGTACTATCCTTTAATCAAGCACCTTTCTGTTCTTTAATCCATGTACTTAAATGTGTGGTAAAACCTGTTCTTAAGAAGGCTAATATTCTGTCAACTCCCCTACTCCAAATTTGGAGCAGTAATATCTCTGCACACCAAAAACAGTGTGTCTCAATCCCTTAAAAATCCTTGAAGCCTGCTGGTGATGGCGCAGGCCTTTAATGCCAGCACTCAAGAGGCAGAGCTAGGCAGATCTCTGTGAGTTCGAGGCCAGCCTGTTCTACAGAGCGAGATCCAGGAAAGGCACAAAAACTACGTGGAGAAAACTTGTGCCAAAAAACAAAACAAAAACAACAACAACAAAAAATCCTTGGAAGTGGGAGACACGGTTAGGTTTGTGGAAACCTCATCCCAAAACTTCCCATGGCCATGTATCAGTGATAGAAACAAGTTTATAATCAAATTGTATGCTCTTCATTTCAAATTATCCCAACACATTTGCCAATTTCTTTGTGTTTATCAGGAAATACTCAATGTCAAAACACCAAATGAAGCAAAAAAAAAAAAAGAACAAAAATCCCATCAATTGAAAAGTATTTATTTTTTTTATCAGCTTCAGTTGATGCTACTGTCCTCTCTCTCACTGCACTTGGTCCCGGAGGAAGCAAGAAGTGCTGGTGCAAGTTTTTCTCTGAAGTTGAGACGAGTGTACGAAATGCTGACCCTCACGCTTGGAGGAGGGTAAATCAGCACTTAAAAATAACCCTGAAAAAATGATAAAGGAAAGAAAATGCTGAGGAAAGGAGCTTGGCATTCATGGTACTCAGAGATGTTGAAAGCCCTGCATTCAAAGACAAGCTCTAATGGAGCTCTGCATAGCCCTGATAAAGAGACGCTGCACACTGTGACCTGGCTATGACCTTTATCTAAAGTAAATAATGATTACTGTGGCTTTCTATAACACAGTATATGAATGTAGTCAATCTTTATAAACATATTTCACTGAAAATGTATCTATTTGTATATGTATGTATGTATGTATGTACAAATGATAAGACAATAAAATCAATGGAATTTTATCAGTTTTTTATTTTTATTTAGGCAACAAGTTCTTAGAGAAAGAACATTCAAGTGTATATAGGGTCTTTCAAACTTTATCTGTATATGCTTCTGGTATTTATAGATCAGAATACTATGTCTATTAATCTGGATCATGACTTTTGAGAGATGACAAATCTGTCAGTCAACCAGAATACCTTCTGAGTTAGGATAGCATTGGCCACCAATTTTTCTAATTTTCCATGAGGAATATATTTAAAACTTTCACAGGTACAAGCAGTCATTTTTTGCTTGGTTATCCTTCTAACTCAATGGGAAACTTAAAGGTGTTGAGATCAATGGATAAATAGCAGTAGTAGGAATAACTGTGTGTGCCTTCCTAATCAATGCCCAGGACTAGCAATCAGATTAGGAGCACAATTCCAAAGTCTTACCTTCACATTCTAAGGCATGCAATGGTACCAAATCATTGATCTGAAAATTGATTTCAAAAGGGGGAATTCTAATATTTCCCATACATAGAATATTTTAAACACAAAATTTGTTGAATATGGAAATTTCTACTTTATGTAATACTTATCTAATAAAATTAAAAGCATTCTTAAAATATTGTCATTCATATTTCTTCCAGAAGATAATCAGTCTAGGAAATAGTCATAAATATACTAAAAAATCCTATCTAGATAATTGCTATGTCACATTTACTGAAGGGATTGAACAGCAAAAGCAATCCTTTAATCACTCAAGAATCTTCTGAGTGATCTATTAAGAGTACAACTGCTGGACATTGAATGCAGTAGACAAGACGCATAGCAAGGCACAAAAACAGAAGATGAATCTAATAGAAGTACACATTGTTGGAAATTGTATGAGTCAGAGGAATACACACACATCACACACACACATGTGCACACTCATACACACACAGAAATACATACACATATCACACACATGTGCACATTCATACATGTGCGTGCACACATACACACGTATCACACAGAAACTTGCACAATACACTCTCTCATACAAACACACAGCACAGAGATAATGTAGACTCAAAGCACAATAAGTAATACTTTAGAAAATAAATGATTATATTTCTCTTTATTGTGAAAATTAAGAAGAGGAAAAATCATAATACAGATGAAGTAGATTTTAGAAACATACTAAACAAAATATATGTATGGACATAATTGGTTGATAAATTTTCCTTGTTATACTTGACATTAATAAAAATTATAAAAGTAGATGAGGGTTTACTGATATAAGGATTAGACTTTCTGAATTACATGAGAATTGCATAAAAGTTCAGTCTACATTTTCTCTGTATATTTTAAAGAGATAAATACAATATTTAAAAATCTTATGATATTAATCATTTAAAATGTATACTTCAGAAATGATATAATTGTGAACTTTAAAATTGTCATGTGACTAGCTGAAGATGTGAAAGATGTCTGTCCTATCCCATACAGTTATATTTTTATGCAATAGATCCTTAGTTGCTCATTCTAGATTTTTATAAATACCTTAATGAGGATGATAGCATGTCTTCTAATTTATAAATTTTCAAGATTCTCACATTCCAGTTTGATAATGCTACTTTCTTTTTCAATTTGCAAATTTGAATATGTAATATGGAAAACTGCTCCAGCTTTATGTGTTTCAATCCAAGGGTTTGCACTGTTTTGTAAAACAAGCATCTCCTTTGAGTCAATTCACACCATGGGAGTTTCTGTTGTCTACATGATAGATACTCTAATGGGGGCGACGCAGAGTTTCCTAGTAGAATAATTCCCAGTCATGCTATATAAACCTTTTTAAAGAGGTAAGTCTTAAGTTTGACCATTCACATCACTTCTTTTGAAGATCGGATGAATCCTGTGCACATGTATCAAAGTTATTTACAGAGTAATGTAACCAGAAATGAAAAATTAATGTGATTTAAATAATTCAGCCTCATCATAAAAGGCCTTGGTAGCAAACTATCTCCTTGGTGATAGCTTAACTGCTACTAGCAATGAAAAAGAATAACTGTATTGCCTTTTTTTGAAATTGCATTATTTCTTGTTTTGTTTTATTTTTTATTAAGAAAAATGTATTTATTTTACATACCAATCAGAGATCCCCCTCTTCCTTCCTCCTGTCCCTTCAGCCTGCCTTCCTCCAATCAACCTCCCATTCCCTCCTGCAAGAAAGTAAGGCCTCCCGTGGGGAGTCAGCAGAGTCTAGTACATTCAATAGAAGTCTAAGCCCATCCCTCTGCCTCAATGCTGTGCTAGGTGTCCCACCACAGGTAGTGGGCTCCAAAAAGCCAGCTCATGCACCAAGAATGGATCCTGATACTACTGCCAGGGGACCCTTAAGTAGATCAAGCTACACAACTCTTTTGCTTATGCAGCGATCCTAGTCCAGTCCCATGCAGGCACCACAGATGTTGGTCTAAAGTTGATGAGTTCCCACTAGTTTGGTTTGTTTATCTCTGTAGGTTTTCTCATTATAATCTTGATGCTCCTTGCTCATAGAATCTATCTTCTATCTCTTTGACTGGACTCCTCTAGCTTGGCCTAGTGTTTGGCTGTGAATCTCTGCATCTGCTTCCATCAGCTACTGGATGAACGTTCGACAATGACAGTTAGGGTATTCACCAATCTAATGAGGGGTGGGCAATGGAGGGTAGGGGATGGGAGATGTGAACAAAAGGGAACAGGATAGTCAAGCTGGAACAGGGATGGAGTGGGAGAACAGTGAAAGAGATAACCATGATAGAGGGAGACATCATGGGGATAGGGAGAAACCAGCTGCTTGGGAACTTACCAGGAATCCACAAGGATGACTTAGA
>CABHPH010137514.1:10407-37544 GCA_902168325.1 Peromyscus nudipes
CGTGATTTATGGGGAGTGAGGAAGAGGAAGCAGAGATGAAGTAAGGAGAGACAGAGACAGAAGTCACAGCTGGAACACCCTAGGTGCTTATAAATGTACACCTCTTGCAAAGTGGATTTGATAAAATATGATTTATGTGGGCTATCTGGGGGTAAAGGAGAATCATGAAAGCAAAGAATTAGGTGTGTCACTAAATAATAGTGACTCCCAGGATGTGTCATACCTAAAATCCTTAATGCTAGACTCATGTATTCAGTGCTTACTCTCAAAGCTGTACTACTAAGTAAAGTGTTCTTTGCTGGATCTTGAGTTTAAACCTTTTTAAGCCAAATGCCTTTGTTCTATCTTCATTTCTGCACTATTTCTGTGTATTGCAGTGGGATTGAATCAAGTTTGGGTTATGAGATAATAATACATGCTGTATATCGAAAAAGGAATCAAAGGTTTTGGTGTTCAAATAAATTTTAAAAACTCTGCATAAATACAGCCAAATGATTCTCAGCAAATTTTCATTAATCTATTGTAGACTGCTTCTCACTCACCCCAGCTATAGCACATCCATAGCAAGGTCACAGCATGGGGTGTTCCAAATGTTCTTCACATAGGGAAGCACATGGGAAGTGCTCTACCTTGCTTCTCTTCGAGACTAATAAGGTCTCTCTCATTTTCTTTCTTTCTCACTTATGCTCACACATTTGTCTTGTGAGAAAAATAGTTATTAAAAGTTGAAAGAATCTCAAGCCAATGTAGTTGGCATAAAGATAGAAATATAGATCACTGAAAGAGAATCAAGAATCAGAAAAATGAAAATTTCATTTTATGATCAATTAACTTTTGAGTACCTAGATAATTCAGTGAGGGAAGGAATAACATTTTTGACACATGGTGCTGGGACATTGGGATGCAGTTGTGACAAAGGCCAGTTAGACCCAGTCCTTATACCATACACAAAAGTTAAAATAAATGATATACCATAGGGCTGAAATTATGAAGCCTTTAGAATTAAATGTAGGTGATATTCTTTGTGATTCTGCACTAGGCAATAACTTATTAGTTATCAAAACAAAATGAAGGCAATGAAAGAAAAAACCCAGATAAATTGGATATCACAAAAATTAGAACTTCTTGTGCTGAAAACAATACCATAAAGAAAATGAAAGCTGACATAAAATATTAGAAAGAGAAGGTATTTACACATTACACATTTGATAAAATAATTCAGAATACACAGAAAACTCTTACTTGTAAGCAATAAAATGTAAATAATACAATCTTAAAATGGATGAAGGACGTCTTCTAGAAACCTACCCACTGAAACTTGGTGAGAGAAAATGGTCAAAGTAACACACAATTAGTTCTTTCCTTGCAAGAGACTAGGCTTGGCAACTAACTGATGAAGTCAGGGAGATCTCTGCAGGAAAACAAGAGGAAGCACTGAGAATTGGTGCCTTTGTGCAAGCCCTCCTAAATTCATGCCATGGTGACTGGATTGAGCTGCCCGGGAAGAGCAGTAGAGACTGCACAAGAAGTGCTGCTGCTTGCATGCACTGGAGAGGATAATGATATCTTGGTGGACCCAGAAGAGGAATTTAAAAAACTCTTACAATGCTTCACTATAAAAGCATTGAAGGAACCCAGAGTAGAAGAAACATAGCTCAGCATAATAAAGGCTATATGTGACAACACTACATTAAGTGGAGAAGATACAAAGTACTGACACTACAATCAGGAAGAAGTCAAGGGTGTCCACTTTGTCTATTCGTGCTCTGTGTCGTACTCAAAGTATTAGCAATAGTGATAAGAAAAGATAAGCAAATAAAAAGGGTATGGATAGGAAAGGAAGAAGTCAATGTATCCTGATTTGTAGAGAATGAGGCTATACCTAAGACCCTGAAGACTCCACTAGCAAACTCTTAGAATTGACATTGGTTTTCATTGAAGACACAAGATAGACAATTAACATACAAAAATCAGTAGTCTTCCCATATGACAAACATACTCTGAGAAATCAATCAGGCAGACAATTCTACTCACCATATTAAAAAAAAAAATAAACCTTAAAATACCTTGGTGTGAAACTATCCAGGAATGTGAAACACCTCTATGAAAAAACTTTGAATCACCAAAGAAAGTAACTTGAGAAAACACTGGAAGATGGAAAGGCCTCCCATGTTCATGGATAGAAAGGATTAGTATCATGGGCACTACCATCCTACCAAAGGTAATCTGTAGAATCAATGGAATTCCAATCAAAATTGTAGTCCATTCTTTAAAAATAGAAAAAAAATCATCTTCAAATTCTTATGGAAGCACAAAAGACCTCAAAAAGCTAAAGCAATCCTGAGCAAAAGAAGTTGTGCTGGATGAGATGCCCATGTCAGTCAGTATCATTTTGATTTCTTGCAGAACGACCCAAGTACATGGCTTCTTCAGAAACAGGGTCTTACAATTGAGTACCAGAAGGTAACAAAGAGCACTGGCAAGAACCTAAAATGTTTGGCAGTGGGTATTTGAGAGTTCACTAGCCCAAAACTCCAAAATAGGTAGTCTATTCCTGGCACTGAGGTTTTTATTTATTAGTCTGTGGTGTCTAGTAGGGGCATAGTCACCATATTGTAAGGTCACTCTAAACTCTTTTTATGTATATATTTATGAATATATGAAGCTTTACAATAGTAGATTTTTATAGGACTTCACCAAAAGGTCTTGAATGTTACCCCTCCCTTTACTCCTCTATCTTGTGCTTCTATCACCTACCCCATTTAATTCTACTTGTTCCATTATTCCTCCCTATCTGCTTTATATCACTGCCTTCGATCTACTGTCTAGCTTTCATAGTGCTGGAAAGTGCTATGTACACTACAAAAAGAGAAAAGTAGTCATTGGTTTTTCTCTAGTTATAAATCTTTGAGCTATGATAATGGCCAGCCAGGTAAGACTGGCCACTGGTTCACTTAGTGGCAGGAATGTCATGGAAATAGCCAACTCTTCTGATGGGATCTAAGGCCTGCTTCTTGAGAGGGAACACATATTTGGCACTGTTAATGGGGCCAAGAACCCTGTGGCTTGATAGGTCAGAAACTCTAGAAGAAAACCTAGTATTACTATTCTCCTAAATGAACATATTATTACAATGATTCCTAATGACTTGTTGCTATATCTCCCAGGTCTCTTCAGAGAAGCTTCTTCTTGAAGTAGATGAAAATTAACATAGAGATCCACAATTGGCCAGTGTGCAAAGAACAAGAGAGAGTGGAGTGATCAACCCTAAATAGGATGTCTATATCTCATCTGTGGTAGTATGAATGTATTGACCCCCTAGAAGCTCATAGGGAGTGGTACTATTAGGAAGTGTGGCTTTTTTGGAGTGGGTATGGCCTTCTTAGAGGAAGTGTGTCACTTCAGGGAAAGGCTTTGAGGTTCTTATCCTCAGGATACCATACCATGTCTCATATTGGACTCTCAGCTACTTCTCCACCACTGTGTCTGCCTGTATGTTGCCATGCTCCCTGCCATGGTGATAATGGACTGAACCTCTGAAACTGTAAGCAAACCACCACAATTAAATGTTTTCCTTATAAGAATTGCCATGGTCATGGTGTCTCTTCATAGCAATAGAAACCCTAACTAAAACAGAAGTTGGTACCAGGTTGGTATTGTTGTGATATGCCTGGCCATGTTTTTGTTTGGAAGAATTTGGACTTTGGTACTTTGGGTTATGAAAGCAGTGGGGTGTTTTAAGCACTGCTTAATGGGCCATACTAGTAGGAGCATGGAAGACAGAGGTTCTAAGAGTTACTTGAACTGTTGGGGATTCACTCAAGAGGTTTCACAGGAGAAGAATATTAGTATGTTGCCTAGAGATTTTTCTTGTGATATTTTGGTGAAGAAAGTGGCTGCCTTTTGCCCTTGTCCAAAGAGTCTACCTGAGGCTAAAGTGAAGAGTTTTGAATTAATTCCATTGACAGAGGAAATCTCAAAACCACCTAGTATAGACACTGTCATGTTACTAGTAGTAACTCTGATGAAGATTTATAATGAAAAGGAGTAAATTGAGCAGGGTAAATTACAAAATGTAAATTTGGAGGAGAAAAAGCACAAGGAAGTGGAATGGAACTAAGCCCTGTGTTCAAGGAGATAAACGAATTAATAAATAGAATAAAGAGAGTGGTGACCTCAGGGCAAGATCCCACCTAGCTAAGTTTCCAACTTGTGAAAAGAAACTAAAGAAAAGCTTAGAGGAGGGTGTGGTGGAGCACACCTTTAATCCCAGTACTTAGAAGACAGACTGGTAGACCTCTGAGTTTGAGACCAGCCTGGTCTACAGAGCAAATTTCAGAACAGCCAAGCTTGGCAGTGAAAGACAGAAAGCTGGTGAAGATGTAATTGAGGCCATGTTCCAGCCCCAGCAAGCAGCAGAACTTGCAGCTTCAGCCATGTGGTTCTGGCTTTAGAGTTAAGGATAGAAGAAGCAGCTATGGAATTTGCCTTCATGCCTAAGGAAAGTCCCTGAGACCAAGCATGTGTCAGGGGTGTCCCTGAATGGAGGCCTAGAGAGGCCATTTCTTGAATCTGTGAAGTTAAAGCCTGGATTGCCTTCGAGACCCCAAAATGTTAGAGATGTCAAAGCCATAGGATACCTGCCGAGGAGAGCTGCTAACAGGGAGTGGAACCAGCCCAAGAGAAGGAAGTGTGTTGCAGTCAACAAAGCTGAATGGAGTTGGAGATCTGAAGAGCATTGTGACATCAGACATAGAAATGCAGAGTTTGGAGTTTGCCTGTTTTTTTTTTCCTTGCTTTGGCCTAGTATCTCCTCACCATGCTCCCGTTCCTACATCTTGGTATGGTAATGTATACCTGTGTCATTATGTGTTGTAAGTATGTGATCTGCTTTTTAATTTTGATTTTACAGGGGATTACAGTTGAGAGATTGCAGGAATATCAGAAGAGACTTTGGACTATTAAACATTATTGAGATTGTGATAGACTATGGGGACTTTTGAAGTTGGACTAAATGCATTTTTGCATTATGATATTGTTATAAGCTTATGGGGGCCAGGGAGTAGAATGTGTTAATTTGAATGTAATCAGCTCCCATAAGCCCAAAGGGAGTGGCACTGTTAGTTGCTGTGTCATGGTGTCTCTTTACAGCAATAGAAACTCTAACTAAGACAACATCCCTCCCCTCAGGGATCTATATGGAGGAGGCGGGAAGATCAGTTCCTAAGAACCAGAGGTGGTAAATGACTTCAAAGAAACAGTGTTTTCTGACCATGGATAGCTACAAATATGAATTACAGTGATTATGACAGCCTGCACAAGACCTGCAGACATTCAACCAAGTGAACCCCAGCATGGAAGGAAAGAGATGGGCAAGAAATCCTATCAGTAGGTGAGGAGCTATGGGCATTTGATAGCTTCTGGAAGAAAAAGCATTAGTTTTCTTTAATAGTGTCACCCACAGTAGGTCTACTATACTCTGGGGCAGGCCCCACCCTCAAGAGTAGTAGGGCAATACAATTTAGACTCAATGGATTTATGAAGGAGAAAAATCAAAGATAGATGGGCAAAGTGGTAAGTAAGAATGGAGTGGGTGGATCTGAGAGGATTTAGTGGGAGAGATGAATATAATTAGAATTCGTAGTATGTAATTCTAAAAGAATTAATAAAAATAGTAATCAAAAGAAAAAGAAAATGCAAATAATATTGTGTGTGAGGAATATAGTAGAAATTAAAATTCGAGGAAAAGAAATCTCAAAAAATACTTACTGCATAAAAAAGTAAAATTCTAAATTGACAAGCAAGTATTACCCGGAAATATTTGTGTCTTTGCTACATAGCATCTCTTGCTGCTCATCTAAACTGCAAGGGACAAAAAAAACCATTGACAGAGTTCATTCTGTATATCATCTTAAATGCAATGGGAGAAATGATGATGGTAAATTGGAATAATGGCTTCTCATTCTCCTTCTCATTTCTAAAATTATTTGATTCATTGATATTCAAATTTTTGCCAAGAAATTCAATTCAATCATAGAAATATACTTACTTTTATAAAGATAATTCTATTACAATTAACCCATTATGCACTGATGTACTTCACCTTTGCTTTAGGGCTTTATGACAGAAGGCAATGGACATGATAGATCAAACCATTCATGGTCTATCAACATTGAATTTTAAGAGATGTAAAAAGCTCTGATAATTTCTGCACATCTACTTTAATCTCAGTATTCATTCTGATATTCCTAAAGACAAGAATCTGGGTGTGATTAGGTTTGAATTTTGTGTAAATTATAGGAATTGGCGGACTATTTTACCATTTTCAATCTTATTTCTTTTTGGAATGGTTGCAATAATTGTGAAGAGATAAAATCTAGATGAACTTTTTAAAAGCTTGACTTGACTTTTTAAAAGATGCTTGATTTCGCATTGGAATTGAGGGAAAGGTTAAGCCAGCTCTTCCATGTACACGGTTGCCTCTTGGTGAGTCACATGGTGTTTGGAATTTGACAAGTTGTGATGTTTTCCTCAACATGTAACACTAGAAAATATGACACCCAAAAACCAACTTGCAAGATATATTTTTCTTAAAACATCTTACAAATTATGAAATGTTCCATTTTAGCATGCTTTAAATTAACTGATTTTTTTAGGAAGCACCAGTTTTTAATTAATGCCAACTATTGAGTTTGAGGTTAAGTCATAGCTCTGGATGCTACAATTTTATTTTATTTTTTATTACTTCTAACCTTTTGTTCATGAACCTTCTCATTAGCATATACATTTGGAAAGGAATTTAAAAAAAAATAGGAACCTCTTAGGTTCCCTAGAATCAGTAGAAGTAAACTGAACCAATGTACATCATGTGGTATTACAATATCCCCCTTTACTATACTTAGTAATACAATTTAAGGTTAAGGACAGTACCAAATAACTCATGGGTAATTAGGTTTTGAAATTTTAAGAAATAATATATTAAATGCATGGCATAATTCTTGTAGAAGAAATGCCTAGCCTTTTATGAAAAATTTTGAGTTACTATACAACCTATAATATATACTATGCTGAAAATAATTTAAGGTTAAATTTTATCTGTGTGTTATGTTTGGGTATATGGACATTTGCATGTTGGTATCTATATTTAGATACTTGGGGCTTGAATATCTATGGAGAGCCTGAGAAAGCTGAATGAACAAAAAAGGGCTAAGGCTCCTTTAAGAGTTTTGGCCAAACAGTTTCTGCAGGTCAGTGAGTACATTAAGTAGAAACAAAAAAACTAAGTAAAAACGCCTACTACAATGCAAACACTGGAATTCTAGAGCTCTAGGAAGGTTGAATGCAGTTCCTGGTCAGACAAATCTCCAACCACTCCCGAGTTTCACACTTGGTTTTCACAACCCAAGAAGCGGGCGGAGCCAGCTGAGAGCCACGTGTGGAGGATCCAGGTATAGCTTAGCAGTCTAAAGTTGGCTTGTATGGTCAAAAAAGGCTGAAGATATGCAGTAAAAGAGGTCCAGATGGAAAAATCTCTAAGCAGGTTACACTGTGTGTAGGTTTAAGAAACAAAGAAAAAGGATATAGTCATAGAAAAAAATATGAATAGTTTATAAAATGAAGTTTTTAAAGAGAGAGTAAAAGAAAAAGGCATGTAAGATGGGAAATACACAGCTAGTCTGGATCCCGAGCATTGTGTTGATTTTGAATTTTTTGATTGTTAATCAACAAACAACAGCTGCAAAGAGACCTGGAATTGAAAGAGGGACTGTTGAAATAAATCGGGCTATTTCTACTTTAGGAATGCCTTAACTTTTAAAAAGTCAAGAAATACATTTGTCAAATGGAAATAAAAAATGCTTTGTAGTTTTGTTCACACAAGAGATGAGAGGTTGTGGATTCCTTCAGGGTTGATATGGATCAGGTTTGATCATGCGAGTCCTCCTGAAACTTCACAGGTGATATCTATCAGCAAAGATTACTACTGGTCTTCCCAGGACTTGGTCATTATCTCAAAATTTACTCTCTGAGACCCTAAAGATACTTTGTTCACAGACAGCAGAAAGAAGTACAGAGAAAACTATGCTCACATTCCCAAGAGTTGGGGGGTATGGGTGGTTTTCGGTCATTTGGTGGGTTATGGATGTTTGTTATCATTTAGGGGAATATAGAATATTGTTGCAAATTTAAAATTATTTTTGTTTCATTGTATATATGTTTCTGCTCTTGAAGGATTTTTTGTGTATTGATAAAAATTTAGTTCTTTTTGTTACAACATATTGTATATATGTTTCTATTCTTGTTTAAGGTATTGTACATATGCAGTTTATTTTAAGGTAAAATTCTAGTTTTTGAAAGCTGTTATTATAAACTATATAGGATAATCAGGAAACATAGTTTAGTAGTTAGTCATTTATAACAATCAAATTTGTAGATATGTTAGGTATGTTTTCTAGATTAAATATATTTTAAATAGACAGATGGTCTTCAAACCTTTGAAAGACCTATAGAATATGGTATTTAAAATGTTTTGTTAACTTAAAAGTTTTTCATGACAATGAGACACATCTGCTGCTGGCAGCACCAATGTACTTCAGAGAGGATGATGGGCATTGAAGAAACTCCTTATGGAGTTTACTTTCATTGTGGCAAGGTTAGCCAATAGGCAAAGAAAATGTTCTTGCCTTTGACTGCTGACAATGTGCTGTGCAGACTGGAAATGTAGGACACAGAGGAAACGGACCAAAGAACTTTGCTAAAACAAGGCAGAACTGTCCAAAATTCCTGCTTCATAGAAAAGTCTGCCAGATACTCTAGTCCTGTAGGCCAAAGATGGATGCCCCAACATTGCAGAGGAATTTTGGGTGATTGTCCAGGCAGCCAAATTTCTCTGTTGTTAGGTAATATTGCATTCTTCTGGGTCTTTGATGGAGTTGAAGACTAAATAGTTATAGTTGCAGTTTTCCTTAGTTATGATAGAAAGTAAATTAGGTGTAAAATTTTGGATTCATTAAGACAGGATAGATAATGCATGATTTTCTCTGAATATGTTAACTACAAATGATCAGAATATTGTGAATGTAATCTTTACTTGATAATTGTTATTGTATATAGTCTTACTATGCTTAAATTAAAACCTTTTCATTTTTTATTTAGACAAAAGGGGGAAATGTAGAATATTATTTTAAGGTGTTTTACTTTTGTTTATGTTGCATCTGTTTTAACTCTGTGAACCTGTGTTACTTTGCCTGTCTAAAACACCTGACTGGTCTATTAAAGAACTGAATGGCCAATAGCAAGGCAGGAGAAAGAGATAGGCAGAGTTGGCAGGCAAGGAGTGTAAATAGAAGGAGAAATCTGGCAAGGGAGGATTGAAAAGAAGGAGTCAGAGAAGGGGAGGACATCAGGGGCCAGCTACCCAGCTACACAACCAGCAAGCCACGGAGTAAGAGTAAGATTTATGGAAGAAAGAAAACAAGAAAAGCCCAGAGGCAAAGGGTAGTCAGGATAATTTAAAGTTAAGAAAAGCTGGCTACTGGAGCTCCACCTGAGTCCTGGCCGTGGATCTTTGCATCTGCTTCCATCAGTCATTGAATGAGAGTTCTATCATGACAGTTAGGGTGTTCAGCCATCCGATCACCAGAGTAGGTCAGTTCGGGCTTTCTCTCGACCATTGCCAGTAGTCTATTGTGGAGGTATCTTTGTGGATTTCTGGGGACCTCTCTAGCACTTTGCTTCTTCCTATTCCCATGGGGTCTTCGTTTATCATGGTATCCCTTTCTTTGTTCTCCCTCTCTGTTCTTGATTCAGCTGTGATCTCCTGCTCCCCTAAGCTCTCTTTCCCCTGACCCTTGCCCTTCATTACCCCCCCCCCCCACCTCCAGTTTGCTCATGCAGATCTCATCCATTTCTCTGTTGTTGGGCAATCCCTGTGTCTTTCTTAGGGTCCTCTTTACTAGGTAGCCTCCCTGGAGTTGTGAGTATCAGTCTAGTCATCCTTTGCTTTACATCTAGTATCCACCTATGTTTGTCTTTCTGAGTCTGGGTTACCTCACTCAGGATGATTTTTTCTAGATCCATCCATTTGCCTGCAAACCTCATGATGTCATTGTTTTTCTCTGCTGAGTAGTATTCCATTATGTATATGTACCACATTTTATTTATCCATTCTTCAGCTGAAGGGCATCGGCGAGAGAGAAGAGGGATTATATGAGCAAGATATATTGAGACCATGATTGGAAAAAAGCACAGGGACAAATAGCCAAACTAGTGGAAACACAGGAACTATGAACCAATAGCTGGGACGCACCAATGGAACTTTATCAGGCCCTCTGGATAAGTGAGACAGTCAATTAGCTTGAACTATTTAGAAGGCCACCAGGCAGTAGGACCAGGACCTGTCCTTAGTGCATGAGCTGGATTTTTGGAACCTAGGGCTTATGCTGAGACATTTTGCTCAGCCTTGGTGTAGGGAGGAGGGGACTGGACCTGCCTCAACTGAATCTATCAAGCTTAGCTGAATCCCCAGGGGAGTCCTTGCCTTGGAGGATGGAAGAATGGGGGGGTGTGGGTTGGGGGAAGGGCAGAGAGGGGCCAGGAGGAGGGAGGACAGGGGAATCCATGGCTGATATGTAAAATTAAATTAATTAGAAAATAAACAAAGGAGAAAGAAAGAAAAGCTGGCTAAAAACTAAGTCAACCTAAGATTGGGCATTCATAATTAAGAATAAGCCTCCATGTATGAATTTATTTGGGAACTGGGTGGTGGGCCTCCCAAAAAGAGCAACAACCTCCAACAACATATGTGTGTGTGTGTGTGTGTGTGTGTGTGTGTGTGTGTGTGTGTGTGTTTCAAATCACTTTCCTGAGCAGGAAAATAGTATATTTATAGTCCTTCTTTATTTGACAGTTTCATACATGTATACAAAGTTTTGTGATTATATTTATCCCCATCACCCTCTAATGCCCCTTTCCTTTCCCTGTGAACCATTATTTCTTCCCGATTAGTTCCCTAGTGGTGGCATCATTGAAGAAAATGTATAGCAACCATTAATAACCAGTAACTCCTCAGGCAGGAGTGAGGTGTCATGGGTACCCCCTCTTTCCTTGATGGAGTGTTAAAGGGTTCAACCTTGTGCATGTATCTATTGCTGCTTTGTGATCACAGTTGAAATATCATGTTGTATCTGGATGCCAGCATTTCATAGCTCATCTCCATACCCTCTAGTGTGGGCATATTTTTTGCCCTCATTTCTATGATGTTCCAGAAGCTTCTGCAAATGGGATATCAACTGCAAGCACTAGTTAATCCCTGTTCTAACTTTAGCCTCCATTAGGCTGAAAATAGTTTTCCTCCATATATATGGATGTTCAAAACTCCAGAATTGAGTAGGCAGGGTCTATGCCAGACTGACATTCCTCTGAAGCTCTAGAACCACATATAGAATCCCAAGTTAGCCATTTCAACTTTGTTTCTCCTTTCCTACCCTCAAGACATCTGTTTACCTCATTCTCAAGCGCATATTTTAGTTTTTTATTACATTTTATTGTTTTACATTTTTAAGTTCTATATCTCTTTCTGTGCTTCAATGTGTATCTTAGAAATTACAAAAATTTCAAAATTACAAAAAATGCATTTTGACTTACTAGCACCTCACACAAATTATTACTTTGAAAACATTCTTAATAATTGAGAAGCCTGGAACATGCAATCTGCACTTACCTGCCTGACTGCTTTTATTGTTGTTGTGAGTTTTGGTTCTCTCTATATTTTAGACTAAAAATTTTTTTACTATGAATATTTTATATGGTAAACATTTGAATATTTGTCCTCAATTTATACTTTCCAGTGCTTCATTTCCTCCTGTACCTTCATGATTACCTTTGGGATCATTTTCCTTCATCATGAAGAACAGACTTTGCTGGGCGGTGGTGGCGCACGCCTTTAATCCCAGCACTCGGGAGGCAGAGCCAGGCGGATCTCTGTGAGTTCGAGGCCAGCCTGGGCTACTAAGTGAGTTCCAGGAGAGATGCAAAGCTACACAGAGAAACCCTGTCTCGAAAAACCAAAAAAAAAAAAAACAGACTTTAATGTATATTATTATGATTTCATTTTAAAGGCAATATTAATATAGACTTGTTAGAAACCAATTCCCTTAGCTTTTCTCTATCAGAAAGCATGCTGATTTTACCTTTACCATTGGAAGGTTTTGGTTGTATTTGACATAGACATTTAAGTCTACAACTAATTATCTTTACGCATTTTGAGATTTTTTTTCACTGTCTTCTGGCATGTAGTGTTTCTACTGAGAAGTCAGTGTCACCTGAGTACTGTACTTCTAGAGGTGATACGCTGTTTTTGTCTGTTGCCTTGTAATTTGTCTTAGGTATTTAGAAAACAGATGGTTATATGCCTAGTTTGTGTCTTTTTGTATTGATCTTGATTTTGTTTAAATTTTATGTCTTTATTAATTTATGTCTTCCATAAATTCTGGAAAATTCCTAGTTTTTTTCTTTTTACATATTGCTTCATGCTCATTTTCTCTAGTCTTATCTTCAGAAATTACACCTTCACATATATTGCAAAATTTGAGCACATTATATATTACTTAATCCCATCCTCATTCATTTCTAGCCTTTTAATTTCAGTATTTTCTATCACTTCTACTTCCAATTCATGGGATTTGTCTTTTCTTGTGTATTGTCTTCTGTCAAGTCTTTGATTGAGTATTTAATTCAGATATTTTATAATCGTAAAATACAGATTTAGTTCTTTCATATAAATTTCAGCCTCTTGCTAATTTTATTCTTTAGTTTGCCAACCTTTTCATCTATTTTATTAAACAATGGTATTATTTTTGTATGTCTCTGATACTTTGAAATGCATTATATGGGTTACATTCATGATTGCTTCTATAATCTGACACTTCTATCACGTGCCATAATTTATGTGCTTCAAAATATACACATAGTCTAGATCACTTTCTTTTCTGCTAGAGAGAATTGAATATTTCCTCTGCTTAGAAAAGAAAAGAGGTATGGTTGGGTAGGCTAGAGGTTTAGCACCTCAACACAGTTAGGCACTGAGTCATGTTGAGGCTGGGCAATAACTCTGTAAGGACTCAATCTTTGCCTGGGTTCTCCTGATTCCTATGGCATGGCTACTGTGGATTTCAATGGAGAGACTGAACTCTGTCTACTTAGCCCTGAAAAGCAGTTAGAATTACTTTATCAATTGTAGATTTTAAACTTGGATCTTCAACCTCACACTCCATGGACCTTCAAAATTTTGTCTTAGACAGGATCTATCCCTGGTGCATGAGCTGACTTTTTGGAGCCCATTACCTATGGTGGGACACTTCGCACAGCCTTGATGCAGAGGGGAGAGGCTTGGACCTGCCTCAACTGAATGTACCAGGTTTTGCTAACTCCCCATGGGAGGCCTTACCTTTTCTGAGGACGGGATGAGTGGGTGGTTGGGGAGGGGGGAGCCAGGGGGAAGAGTGGGAGGAGGAATGATGAGAAGGGCATCTGTGGTTGGTATGTAAAAATGAATAAAAAATTCTTAATAAAAAAATGAAATAAAAATAACAAAAAGAAGGAAGGAAAGAAAGAAAGAAAGAAAGAAAGAAAGAAAGAAAGAAAGAAAGAAAGAAAGAAAGAAAGAAAGAAAGAAAGAAAGAAAGAGAGAGAAGGAAAGAAATGGAGACTTATTTGGTACTTCATACTTTCAGCTCTCCATATTTATCATTCTATCTCCCAATACAAAAGTAATCATTTTTTTCTTAATATATCAGCAGGAGCCTCTGCCATATTTTCAGGCTCTCACCATGCATGAGTAGATGTCCAGTGTCTGTAAGGGCAATGTTGTTTTGATATATTGCTCGTAATCTAAGAAATAAAAGCTTGCCTGATGATCAGAGGACAGAACTAGCCACAGTTCTCTATAGAGGTCAGGCAGTGGTAGAACACGCCTTTAATTCTAGCATCCAGGAGGCAGAGGCAGAGATCTGTCTGGGTCTCTGTGAGTTCAAGGCCATGCTGGGCTACAGGAGATTAATCCAGTCTAAAAGAGAAACAGCCAGGCGGTGGTGGCACACACCTTTAATTCCAGCACTTGGGATCACACACCTTTAATCCCAGCACTAGGAAAATTGAGACAGGAACTGATATTGCTGGGCATAGAAAGGAATATATGGTGGGAGGAGACAGGAATTCAGGTCTTTTCAGGCTCTTGCAGCCTGAGGAGTTGGTGAATTAAGAGGTGGCTTGTGCTAGGCAGTGGTGGTGCATTCCTTTAATCCCAGCACTCGGGAGGCAGAGCCAGGCAGATCTCTTGAGTTTAATGTCAGCCTGCTCTACAGAGCGAGATCCAGGACAGGCACCAAAACTATACTGAGAAACCCTGTCTCAAAAAACCAAAAAAAAAAAAAAAAAGTGCCTTGCTCTGCTTCTCTGATCTTTCAACTTTCACCCTGATATCTGTTTTTTTTTTATTAAGACCAATTAGGATTTGTGTAACACAATGTATTTCTGATCCTTAGTGTCAGTTTGTCAGTCTTTAAGAGTTATTTCCTTTGCTTGCTTTTTTTTTTAAGTTAGCCATCATCCTCCTAGAGGGGAATAAGGCCTAAGCGCCAAGAAACTCTAGGATATGTCACCCTTCCCAAAGGTTTTAGTCTTGTTCATTTATTTCTTATAACTCTAAGAACTCAACAGATGTCTTGTGTAGAGGAAAGTCTTGAACTTACAACCCCGTAAGTCTTTTTTATGTTCATTTTTTATAGTCAGTATACAAAGTAATGGTTTTCATATGGCATAGTCGTATATGCTTTGTTCTTATTTGTACCCCATCTTCATTTCCCACACTTGTGCCCCCTGTTTTCTCTTGCTGAGAACAATCGAACAATCCTAAGTGAAATGCAGTGGTGGAAGCATCACGACGCTGGTTCTAAAGTTATACTACAGAGACGTAGTAATAAAACTGTATGGTACTGATGCAAAAAGAAGCATATGGACAGACCAATGCCATAGAAGAGGAGACCCATGTATGAGGCCTGTGACTGCTTAAAGTTCAGCTTGTTTCTCTTCCCCCAGCAGAGGTGATATGGCTGTGCCAACCTGTGGATTTCAACTTTCAGCCTGTAATTGGAATCAGCATCTGCTACAGAGAAATGTTAACCACCATCTCCCTTCATATCTGGATACTCCCTGCCTTCTGACAACTTGATCTCTCTAGTTCTCAATGCTTCTGTAGTTTTCTAATACATTATTAACTACAATATTTCCTTATACAGGTATCAGTTTTTCTATTTTTATGAATATCATTATTATCCTGTTACATCTCTTCTAGAACCAGACTCAAATCTGCTTTACCTATATCATACATGCTGGTTTGTGGCAAGAGAAAATTCTGTTCAAACTCATCATTATATTAATTTCTAGCATTATTAAATAATTTTGTACAGTTTTAAGATGGATGCTTTACTGTGAGTACTTAATGAAGCATAATTCATCCAACTCTTATACTAAAACCATGAGGGGAAAAAAAACCTTTAAAATCATTTTCTAAATAGAAAAATTGAAACTCGTAGGTTAAGTGTCCAGTGTTCTCAAACAACTGTTAGTGAAGTTAGTATTCTTGGTTTAGACTACCAGGGTCTACTAGTTCCCATGCTTCTGTTTGAATATATGGGAGATTAATCTTTTTTCATGATATTTCCTATTTGATTTTTTCTCCCCAAATAGGCTAAATTCCTAAACTATAGGAATCAATTTAGCATTGAATTCATAATACTACTGTTGTTTATGATCTTGAAAATATATTGGTTTGACATTTTGGTAAAATCTACAACCAAAGTGTATGTGTAACAAAATTCCTAATGAAAATTCACTGAGCATTTAGAAAATGGACCCAACATGTGGCATTGCCTACTGAGTTTCTGCTCATGCTGCTTTCTGATGGTTTGTGGAACACTGTGTTAGTTTTTTAGGGCTAATGAGTTTGGGTTAATTTCTTTACCCCTCTCAGCCAAGTCTTTCCACAACATGGCTTCTCCCATGGGGTCCTTGCTAATAAATATTTTAATTGAACTGCTTTATTAAAATGAGTGTCTATATGATCATCTAGACACCCCACAGATGTGAGGAGAGATTATGAGTTCAAACGAGATCGGGGTAGGCAAATCCAGGTTTGATCCTGATTCTGCATTGCCACAAAACCTGATAATAAAGGAATCCAGGTTAACAGGAAATTAGTAAACTGAATGAAATGAAACTAAGTACTCAAGAAGTTTACTTTTAGCAAATTGTCAGTATTTATTAAGCACTGAAGAAGAAAATTATTTCCAAGCACAAGAAGTAGGAAGCCATTGACTTTCTATTGTTTTCACCGGCTCTTCAAATTCATCCTTCAGTAATTTTGTTCACCCAGCTAGATGATGGTTTAGCTTGTCATCCTTATAAATCAACCTACTATAAAAATGAAATAAAACACAGTAAAATAAATTCTCTATGTCCATCTAGAAAAGAATGTCCCTGATTTCTTATATTTTCCCCAAGCAGCTACAACTATTTATAATTTGTTTACTTTTGCATGACTTTTACTTTTAAAAGTTTTTTAATATTTTAATATAATGATGTAACATGAATTGCTAAACGGTCTTATTAATAAAAAATCTGGATCCAGATATTGGGGTGAAAGCGGAAAGATCAGAGGGATAGAACAAGCCACAGCCACAAGTTCTTACCGCTAGGAAATCCTCAGCCCAAGAGAGAGCTACTTCCTCTATACTCACACCTATATACCTTCCTGTGCCCTGCCATATTACTTCTTCTCTCTGCCCAGCTACATCACTTCCTCTTTCCACCCAGCTCTATCACTTCCTGTCTGTCTGTACAGACCTCCAGACCTCTATGGTTAACTAGTGCTGGGATTAAAGGGGTGTGCCTCCATGCCTGGCTCTGTTCCCAGTGTGGCCTTGAACTCACAGAGATCCGGATGAATCTCTGCCTCTCGAATGCTAATATTAAAGGTGTGTACTACCACTGCCTGATCTCTATGTTTAGTATAGTGGCTGGCTTTTTCCTATGATTCCCCAGGCAAGCTTTATTTGTTAGAGCACAAATAAAATATCACCGCATAATGATATTATTACCTCCTTCCATTTCCTTCCTCCAAACTATCCCAAATACCCCTCTCTATTCTCTTTCAAATCCCTGGCCTCTTTCTCCATTAGTTACTGGTGTGTGTGTGTGTGTGTGTGTGTGTGTGTGTGTGTGTGTGTGTATTGTTACACACACATATACCCTGATCCTCTTGCTCTTACAATCTTTCTGCCCCTTCTTCCTGATTGTTCCCAGACCATTAGGTGCAAGAGTTGTTGTGCAGATGTATGCACTGGAACTGGATTCACAACTCTTAATTTTGATTGGTTGTGGTTTTCTGTAACTGCCTCCATCTATTGCAAAGAGAAGTTTCCTTCACGAGATGAGGACTTTACTTATCTGTGGGTATAAAGACAAAATTGAGTGTGTAGTTAGGGATTATACTGGTTTAGCAAGGTAGCACTTGTAGGTTCCCCTCCAAGATCCATTACTTCGCCAGCTCTGAGCAGTTGGCTAGGTTTCCATTACCAGGTATAACTTTGCTCCTTTTGAGCAACTCTTAAGTCTAATTAGAGAGGTGTTGGTTACTGCCAAAGAATGTATGCCACTACTACACCTTAGGGTTATTGTCACCATATGGTCAATCCTTTTATAGTTAAAATTTTTTATTCTTATGCATGGAATCCAGCACTTACACATGCTAAGCGTATAGTCTATCACTGAGATTTGTCTGGAGTCTCCATTTTAGTTATTTACATTTTATTTTGCAGTTTTTGCTAGCTCTTTGAGAATTTCAAACAGTGTATTTTGAGCATACTCACTCTCCAGCTCCTCCAAGACCCCCTGCCTTTGATACCTACCTAACTTTGTGTTCTTTCTTTCTTTTTTTTAACTGTCAAGTCCCATTTGTGCCACTCCTGTATTCTTGGATGTGTGGCCTTCCACCACAGTGGTTTTTTTTTCCTTAAATAGCTTCATTTGTACAGTTCCATGTAAGCTGTAGTGTACTACCTTGTAAATAGAACTTTTCAAAAGAGCCAAACCTTCTTAAAAGTAATTTCTAGTTTTCATGCTAGTAAAAGTTCTTTTTAACATATCAACTCTCTATATGTAATTAAAACCTAAACAGCATGTAAATTTCCTATATTAGAATTTGGCATCGGCTGAAACCTCATGATAACTAGCACTGTCAAATATTTTATATGTTTATGTTAAGAGGACAAATGGTCTTTGAATGTTAATAGCCCTCTCTATTCCTAGACCTAAAACAGGTTTGTAGACAAATTGCTAAATAGTCTTATTAAATGAAAATCCAGAGCCAGATATAGGGGTAAAAACCTGAGAGATCAGAGGAATAGGAAAAGCCACAAGCTAACCTCTGCTAAACCTCACCTCACTGACACCTCAGTCTCCAAAGCTACCTACTTCCTGTCTACCCACGCCTATATGCCTTGCTGTTCTGCCACCTGATTTGCTCTCTCTGTCCAGCTATATCACTTCCTCTTCCTGCCCAGCTCTGTCACTTCCTGCCTGTCTGTACAGACCTCCAGACCTCTATGGTTAGTGCTGGGATTAAAGGCGTGTGTTACCACGCTTGGATCTGTTCCCAGTGTGGCTTTGAACTCACAGAGATCCAGACAGATCCCTGCCTCCCAAATGACAGGATTAGAGGCATGTGCTACCATTGCCTGACTTCTATGTTTAATACAATGGCTGGCTTTTTCCCCTGATCCTCAGATAAATTTTCCTGGGGACACAGTATATTGGGGGGCACAATACATCACCACACAAGTTCATCCTTATAGCATGAGAAAAAGCAACGGAAAACTCTCAATTTAAATGGCATGTCACCTGATGAAGAAGTAGAAACACAGAATGGTGAAGGAGAAGAGAAGGGTGTTATTGGTGTTAAAAGACGAGGGAGGACAAAAGAATGAGATTATTAATGCCAAAGGAAGATAAATGAGAAAATACGGAATTACTGCTTTGATGTCAGCCAAGACAACCCTCTTGCCTTAAAGGTGCAAAGCAGACTCTAAAGTTCAGTTAGGGGTACACATTTGATGTCAATGACAGATTGTGAAGACTGTATCTATTAGCTTAATGGTGTGTCAATCTGAGCACTCACTGAAGCTTCTTTACAAATAAGCTGTTTTGTATTGCTATTATAGTAATGTCATTACTAGATTTGTGTATATGAGTGATTGCTACATGCATGCCTGGTATCTGTGGAGATCAGAATATGGTGTCAGCTCCACTATAATTACAGTTACATATTGTTGTGAGTCACCATGTGTGTGCTGGGAACCAAACCCAGGTCCTCTCTGCCAGTGCCAGTCCAGGGGCTGGTCCAATTCCTAATCATTACTATTTTAACTAGCTGATTAACCTATAATAAAACTGCCTACAAAATTAATTTCAAATATTATATTTTTTTGTTTTTTGTTTTTTTCAAGACAGGGTTTCTCTGTGTAGCTTTGTGCCTTTCCTGGAACTTGCTTTGTAGATCAGGCTGGCCTCGAACTCATAGAGATCCACCTGCCTCTGCCTCCCGAGTGCTGGGATTAAAATTTCAAATATTATAAAACATTTACAGTGATGAAGTACACATTTACTCTGATTTAAATGTACATCATAACTAGCCAGGGTCTAATAGTTGAACATGTGTACCTGTCTTAGTGTTTCATTACTGTGAAGAGACACCATAACCAAAGCAACTCTTATTTAAAAAAAAAAAAAAAACATGTAGTTGGGGCTTACTTACCATTCCAGGTGTTAGTCCATAATCGTCATGACAGGAAGTGAGGAGGGAGGCAAGTCATAGCACAGAAGCAGAAGCTGAAAGCTTTACATACTGGTTTATATTCAGCAAACATAACAAGAGACTGGACCTGACATGCTCTTTTGAAACCTCAAAACCCACACCCAGTGACACACTCCTCCAATAAGGCTACATCTCCTAATCTTTCCCAAACAGTTCCACTAACTGGGAGCCAAGCATTCAAACACATGAGCCTATGAAGACTATTTTCATTAAAACCATCATAATTTGCTTCCAAAATTCTTTCACTCTTAGAATGAACTCCATTTTTCTTTTTCCTTAATTGCCATATAGAGTCACAGGTACATTCCTATGTAATGTCTAACGTAAATTTAGTTTGGACTGATTCACTCCTCTCCTCCTAGTCTTTTTGGTCCCAGTCCCCAGTGGACCCTTCATCCCATTCTGATTTTATATCACATATGTTCTACAACTTTTCCCACCTTCTCTTAAAGCCTCTTTTGTTCCCACCTCATGGAACCCTGTCTAGATTCCTATCAGGATCCATTTTTTTTTATTCATTTTACATACCAACCACAGATAACCCTCTCATTCCTCCTCCTGCTTCCCCCCATCTTTCCTCCTCCCCTTATCCCCTCCTCCAATAGGGTAAGTTCTCACATGGGGAGGCAGCTAAGCCTGGTACATTCAGTTGAGGCAGGACCAGCCCCTCCCCACTTTATCAGAGGGTGAGCAAGGTGTCTGACCATAGGTAATGAGACAGGATCCATTCTTAATTTGAGGCTAGCATTTATAAGCATTGCCAATGCTTCAGTCATAACTTCCCTTTTTCCTGAATTCTCAGAGTCTTTTTCTGCCATTTGAAAACATTTGGGAATATTTTAGCTCATGCTAGAATTTAATTCACAAAAGTGGGTGACTCAGACATACTCTCCTGCCTGATGTTTCTTTGGAATCCAGGAAAAAATTCTCATTAATCCCTTCTCAAGTGACCTTTGTGTAGGAAAGCATTGTAGAAGACTGGGGGCTCTTTCTCCTTCTTTATGTGTGACAGTGGCCTACTGATTGACACATCCATGCCTGAATTGCTGCACAATCCTTTTAAAACTAAAGAATATCTGCCTGGTAGTGATTTTCTGTCTTTATGGAGATGTGGTTGGCCAAGGTTAGATGGTGAACTTCTTTCAATCATATATACATACATATATCTCTTTCATGTGTGCTACTGCCTCCAAGGTTTACAAATCAGTACATATTTCCTGCAATCATACTCTGTGCTAACAATTTTCTCAGACCCCTATCAGAATGCTGAAGACAGTACAAGGTTGTTCTAAACTCAAGAAGCTTATACTACAGATTTGGTTATTGGCTGAAGACAGTTCAAGGTTGTCTATATTCAAGAAACTTGCAATACAGATGTGAATGTTGGCTAAAGACAGTTCAAGTTTGTCTATACTCAAGAAACTTACAATACAGACATGAACACTGGCTGAAGACAATTCAAGGTTGTCTATACTCAAGAAACTTATAATGCAGATGTAAATGTTGGCTGAAGACAGTACAAGGTTGTCTATACTCAAGAAACTTATAATACAGATGTGGTTGTTGGCTGAAGACAATTCAAGGTTGTCTATACTCAAGAAAATTACAATACAGATGTGAATGCTGGCTGGAGAGCAGGCACACATTACTCTCGTTACCACTTTAATGATGGTTGTTTTCTGTGTGGTTCCAAATGACAGTCAGGGGATTTTGCTACTGAACTGCTTCATACCCAGAAACTGCTTCTTACCAAATTGATATGCTTATACACAATCAACTTTATCTTCTCTCCTCTTCACTATCAACCAATAAAGTGCTGGATACAAACATTGCCTCTATTTAATAAAATACTTGGCCAACAAGAGAAATCCCATTGAGAAGACCTATCTAAAGGAATAAACCTAAATTTAACACATGGAACACCAAGTAAAATGACAGGAAATATCTTCAGTCCAAAGCCAGTAGGCATGCCTCTGAACTCAACTTTGACATAAAAGTAATCCATGGCTCATGGGGTCAGCCTCTCATTTGCAACATATGAGGTATCTCTTATTTCAGAAACTTCCAGACAAGAATACTAATTACTAACACTATTGGCAACTGTAGAAATTGCAGTTATAACTTAGATTGTCCGCAGTAAATGGACATTTTAGAATCAAGTCTAGTAAGGGGAACAGAATTGTAGTTGGAGAATCTTCCAGAATCTCTTCCCTGAGTTTGGCTACCTTAGTGCAGAGGATGCTGAGAGAGTTTATGTTTTGCAAGGACATGCAAGAATAATGCTGCTGCTGGCTTCTTGCTTTTCTGACAGAGTCTAATGGAATATATTTGAGTAATTTTTATCATATTTACTCTGGAACAGTTTTAATTGTTATGTACTTTAAGAAAAGACTGTCTCATAGACATGCTTTAAACAGTGTGCTGTTAATCTTAGTAGTGTCTGCTACTCAGGGAGAATGTGGGTTTTTTTTATTATTTTTATGTGACTGTGTATTTTCCCAAGAGGTGAAATGTGCAGGGCAAATAACTTATTCATTCTAGTTTAGATGCTTCCTTTTTTTTATAAATTCAAAAGTTGCATTTGGGATAGAGGAGATGACTTAGATGATAAAGTGCTTGCTATACTATCATGAGGGTCCTGAATTTGGATCCACAGCATCCATGTAAAAAGCAGACACAAGAATTATACACCTGAAAACCCAGTGTTGAGACAAGAGTGGAGACAGGAGGATTCCCAAGGCTCAACTAGGCCAGGGAAAGCTGTGATTTCCAGGTCTGATGAGAGATGTAATCTCAAAAAAATAAGAGAGAATGATTGAGGAGAAATCTGATATAAACCACACAGACATGCATTCACCCCCATCCTGACACACACACACACACACACAAACACAGAAGTAAGATTGGATACCAAAGGACAATTTTGGGTATCATTCCTCAGACACACTCCACCTTTTTCTTTGAGAATGTATCTCTTCCTAGCCTGGAACCCCCAAAGTCATATGGGCTGACTGGCTATCAAGCCTGAGGGATCATCCTGCCTCTGTCTCCCTAGTGCTGGGATTACAAGAGCATACTACCATCCTTGGGCTCTTTTATATGGGTTCTGAGACTTGAATTCAGGTCTTTGTGTTTCCAAGACAAGCCATAGAAGTATATATTTACTTTGCATCTTGATTCTATAATTCATATTTACTCTTTCTTCCCAGAGTCAAATACTAATGATGATGATGATAATAATGATGATGATGACAACTAGTAATAATAATTAAAATCCTTATATTGGTACCAGTGACATTAGCAAATCTTTATGTATAGATACATAAAGACACATAAACTCTCTATACAACCAAGCCAGCAAATGATGACTGACAAAGACTGCCAGAACAGTAGATGATCTTGTTATTTTAAGTATGTGAACTTTTCATTTTTCATTAAATTTAGTATCACCAGTTATTACAATCATCCTGGAATGGATTGAGGAAGATAATTGCCTTTACTGTATCTGTGAAGAAGTTTTTTTGAAGCAAAGTCATCATTAAAAATATGTTTCACCCTTAGATTAGTGTAGTCCTCACCTCTCATCAAGGAAACTTCTCTTTGCTAACAGACAGAGAACATTACTGGAAACCAGAATTCATCAAAATGCAGAGTTGTGGAGCCCAGTCCCAACTGATACATCTACAATACAAATCCTGCACCTAAGACTGGGGGATCATTGTAGAAGATCACAAAGATTATTCTGGAAAGATTGTGAGATCCAAAGCATCAGGGAGTCTGTTGTGGGATTGTATTTCCTGGAAATATCAGAGAAGCTATCTTGGGGCCTCACCAACATGGCTCCCTAAACATGAGCTGAATAGGATCATACCAGTAGATATATTAACATGAAAGGGGGGAAGTACATTAGAACCCAACTCTAGACAAAGAACCACAAAGAATGCCTGTGTGGAATGTGGAACAGGAGAAATAGGCTTCTCTAGAGAAGAGCACACCAACTGGTTATCCAATACCAAATGGTCAGTCCTGAAAATATATCTCTACAAGTAACATCATATGGTATAAGCAGGTTTTATTTATGTATTTAGGAATATATAAGCAAAAGAACAATTAAAGGAAAGAGGCCATTAACTTGAGAGAGAGCAAGGACAGATACATGGGAGTGGCTAGAGGGAGGAAAGGGAAGAGTGTAAAGGAAGTACTTATAATCTCAAATAACAGAAAAATATAATTATGATTTAAGAAATGTATTTCAACAGGAAGCCATTTTTCCTATTTAAGAAATTTAATAAGGTACTTTAAAAATTACCCTGTCTTAATTTATTCATAGATAATCGATATGATCACTATAAATAACATTTTTATTTAGCTTGCTCTCCTCTCCTCTTGTAGTCCTCAAAGAGTGAAATCTTTACATACATGAATCATGAGAGCGTGCTTGCCATGGTACCATGCTCTAGCTAGTAACTGTAATATGGCTTTGATTCTCCTATTCTTATCCACGATATTACAACCTAAAAACACCATTTATTCCAAAGGCTTCCAAGTGTTTAGTTCACATTACTGCTTCCTCCCCTGGAGATTAGATATAATCTAACCATAAAGGGGAGAGAAAAGAAAAAAATCTTAAGGGAGAGCAGAATCAAATTCATTTGTCTTAACTGTGGATACTTTCCAGTGGGTAGAGTGCCTGGCAAGCATGTAAGAGACCCTGGGATCAATCCTAAGTACCACAAACAAAGAGAAATGTGATGACAACAATAAGCATCTGCACTAGATCCTGGCTGAGCATTTATAGACAACAATGATTAACATCCACTGAGTACATAAGGAAGACCTCTGGGTCACTCTACAAATTTCATATGCACAAGCTCATGTACGGTCTGTTGGGAAAGCTCCTATCAATATACAGTGCTTTGAAAGAGATGAAACTAAGGGGTGGTGAAGTTAACTAACTTCTTTAAAGTTGCAGGTGAGTCAGTGGCAGAGCCAGATCTAGCCAGATCTAGTCAACAAATAATGTGGACTCAGACATCAAGCCTCCTGCAGCCCTGTCCATCAGCAGTAGGCTTCCATACAGTTGATATTTCTTATGCCAGAGAGGTGTTTAACGTGCTTCTCAGGAAGTTTTAGGTTTTAGTGTCCGTGGAAGTGTAGATTGTTGTGAAAGCTCCAGGAGAGCAGAGTAAGTCTGCTCTGACCACATAGCCTGTCTGGGCAAGCATTTCTGGAAAAGTGCTAAAAAGAGATCAGAGGAAAGAAGTCTACACTTAAAAGGCTCTAGGAATTTATTATTTTTCTCTTGTTCTATGGAAATATTCCTTTTCATATCTAATTTTGTATTTGTAGTTTAAGGCTTTCTTCCTTAAGTAAGGCACACAACATTATAAGGTCATTATAAAGTCAACAGCATGTGTAAAACTGGGATATTTCTATAAGCCAGCCTTGAACACATTATACCTTAGGATGACTTTAAACTTCTGATCCTCCTTCCTTTACCTCCCTAGTGCTGGGATTGCAGACATGCACCACTATCACACTCAATTTATAATGCACTGAGAATCAAACCCTGTACCTCTACATGCTAGGCAAATGATCTACCAGCTGAGCCACACCGGCATCCCTGTTTTGTGCAAATAAAAAATTCAGCATGAATTTTATAGTTCAAAATGCATTGAGCACTCAGTACCAGTGGCATAACTGTGTTGAATTATCTCTTAATAATCCAGCAGGATGGAAACTTGCCCAGTCAGAAAGAAATATTTTAATTCTTGTTTTAATTCCATATGTAAATAAATCAACTTTCAAATATGTTTAATGCCACCCAGAGCATTCCATGTAAGCTACTTATCATGATCTATTAAACAGACTTCCCTACATACTAAAAGGTGATACAATTTGCTTTGGAAACACTATCTCAAGAGAAAAGTGAGTATCTTAAATGATTCTTTTCCATAAGCAAAGACTTGGAATGTGTGTGAGAAGGAATGAACTCTAGTCACCACTCCTTGTCCAATCACTTTGTACAACGAGAAACCGGACCATCTGCTTCAAATGAAAACTAAGCCCTGGGCAGTCTGGCGAGATCAGTCATTCAGAGCACCAAAGACATGTCATTGGTTTGTTAGTTCATTTATTAATTGGGAGTGAGCCATTCTGTGGCTTTTACTGCCCATTTTACACAGGTGCCTCACACTGGTTCATCGGCTACATTGTCTAATCATCCACAGGAGGCTAATTTAAATGGCTATGCTATTTGTGATTAAGCCATCCGCCGATGGAACCAGTGGCTGTTAGTTTAAATTTCCCCTCCAAAAGGTTTGTCCTACGTATTTACATACAGAGAGATGCTCAAGATAATGATGAACACACTTGATACACAAGATAAAGAGTGATATTCTTCAACTGAATACAATTATGGAGAACGATCAGCCTGCATTAGTTAAATTGCACATTTTGTCACAAAGAAACGTAGCGAATTGAATGAATGCTTGGAGTCTGTTAGAACAACAGACTCATAGGGCTTTTGCTTACATCTTGTATTTTTGCAAAAATAGAATTAATTCATCAATAACTTCATACATAATCACCTTTAGAGCGTGAATCCATGAATCAAAGTTGCCTCATCATTTAAAGTTAATTGCTTTCTAATCAAGGCACCCTAATGTAGACATTAATTAGCAAAACAGAGTTACAGATATGCTTTAGCTTTGAACTTAGTATATTAACTTCTTTTTATCAGTAAAATTGATTGTGGAAATTCATCAAATGTCAGCCACCTGTGGGAATGTGGAGGTCATTAGGATGTTTCAGGCTGATTTGAAGATAGATTGAAGTCTGGAGACTCTTCTCTTCTGGACTACTTTCTAATGCATTTGTTGCATCTCCTGAAACCATCATAACAATTTCAGACAACCAGCTGATAAGGAGTTATCCCATCTATACTGTGGAGGACCTGATCAATAACTCTGCCGGATATTTTCTCTGCAAATGAAATGTTCTGTCCATTCATCCCTGCATTACATAAAATATCCGTGCTCCCTGATCTTCATGGCAGTCTTAATGAATATGCGGTCATGAGACTGTGGACACAAAAGGAAAGTGGTCATGAAATTCCCCTCATGTTATGTGAGCTGTTTTTAATTTTCCCATCATAACACCCACTTGCTGCCTGGCAAGAGCAGGTTAATGCCTGAATTGCCTTCTCTGA
>CABHPH010137515.1:0-12963 GCA_902168325.1 Peromyscus nudipes
CTCTGGTTACCAGATGAGTGGAGTTTCAGACAAAACATCACTGGTGTTTGAGTCAATTCTGCTAATGTATGCTGGTACATATACTCACCCACATTAAAACATACACACATCATAGTCTAAAAATCTTGGTGAGAAAACAGCATTGCAGCTCTCCCACAAACATCTCATGTGTCTGGGGAAATGTCTATCTTTTCCCAGCAGCATCTAAACAAATGGAGTCTGAACTGAGCTCAAATAAAGCCAACCGTTGCGATCTCTGCTGCCTGTGGTTGTCAAGCTTTCGTTACTGGGAAGAAATAGACTATAAGAAAGCACCTTCATTCTGCACTTGCCCATAAAACTTATACAAGGACATGAACTTCTTTCCTACCCCTTTAAAAAGTGTTGGCTAATACACCAGAAATGCTGACCCCCAGAGACTCAAGACCCTAAATCCCACAAAAGCAGCATCCCATTAAGTTATGTGCAAAGAGACACTCCCTTGCCTAGCCTAGAGACACATTAATCCACTTTTGAAAACATTTTCAAACATAAACATTAAAGGAAAAGTTGACTCCTTCACACTCAGCTGTGGAATTGTGTAAATCATAACATCACATGCGTAAGGAGACGCACAGTCTCCTCTTTCCAAGACACGTGCATTCAAATCAAGTGTGATTCACCACACTGCCTGCCTGCTGTCAGGAGGGAATCCTTCTCCATTACAGGACATTTATGTGTGTCTGCTAAGACTAAACACCAGATAATTATCAGGTCATCTGCTGGATAGCAACAGTCAAAGAAAAAAAGCACGTGAGAGCCATGCCCTGACTTCTAAGTGTGTTTCAATGGGGGGGTTTGTTTTTTTCCCCCGACTGCAGTTCTCTGCAGACAGGAAATAAAGGGTGAAGAACACAGACTGGAAATCCCTTAGATGGACATTATGTAGTCTGTAAATGGGGGGAAAGAACACAAGAAAGGGAAAGGGCTTTATGCTTCTTCACTGGCAGAATGCATTACTTACTCCCCGTTTCCAAACATGTTAGCAGAGCTGATGTCCTTTTGACTTCATAAGAAACAATGAAACCTAAGAATGCAATAATGGCACACATACCTTGGCTCTTTAATTGGACTTAGTTCCACTTAACAAGAGGGAAATCATGCCTGACGCCAGATACCTAGCCAGCTACCCAGGGCTAGTAAAGTCATGGGTCTTGTAGGAGAATCTGCAACCACCAAGTTACTAAGCCAGTATAATCCCTAACTACATTCTAAATATTTGCTCTCATGTCCACAGATCAGTGCAGTTCTCCCACGTCATCAATGGAAGTTCTCTTTGCCACAGAAGGATACCCTTACAGAAAACCACAGCCAGTCAAAATGCAGATACCACTGAAACATCCACAATGCAGCTCTTGTACTGAAGGCTCAGGGATTACTGCAGAAGAGGGGATGAAATGAGTCTAAGCCCCAGAGCAACAGAATCTGATGGATGTGAGATTGTATCTTCTAGAATTGCCAAAAAAGCTACACCGGAGAAGTCTGCTTAAACATGATCTGAACAAAGCCGATACCAATAGAAATGGCAAAGTGGAGGGGTGAAAGTTCAGGAAGCCTCAATCCTAGACAAAGAACTACAGGCAACTAAGGAATGCTGAGAGCAGGAGAAATAGACTTCTCCAGGGAAGAGCACACGGATTGGGTTATCCAATATCAAATGTGAGATCCAATCACATGTTCAATACCTATACAATGAGAGAAGACTGTATTTATGCATTTAGAAACACATACATATTTATATGCAGTATAATTTTATGTTCAGTGTCCGTGGAGGTTGGAAATAGGATCCCCTGTGGCTTAGGTTAAAGGTAGCTGGGAGCTACTTGGCCATGAATGTGGAGAATGAACTGGGGTCTTCTGCAAGAGCAGCCTTTACTTTAAGGACTGAGCTACCTCTTTAGTCCTAGAAGAAGAATGTGATAACCGAGGTCTGATATTTCATGTGAAACTACATCAAAGTCATCATTCATTTAAGAGAAAATTCTCACAAGTCCTCAGTGTGTGTCCATGTGCCTGCTCTTTCCTCCGGTTTTGATAGGATGTCAGTGCCTTGTCCTCTCCCCACTCCAGACTCAGTTCAGCAGCGGCTTCCTGCAGTACAACTACTCTCATGGCTGACATTTCAAAACATTTTTGGAGTTTATGTTACTGTAGATTACTTACTGATACCGAGAAGGATAATAGCGGCTGCTATTTATTTAAACTGTTAGACAGTGGTATTCTCCCAGATTCTTGCTTCACTCATCCCCTTATCACCATCCCTTAGGAATCAGAGATTAAATTCCATAATTAATTGTTGATAAGATTATAAAAACACAAGCACTCTTGCATGCTTTAACGTGAATAACAAGAAGCAGAAAACAGCAGACAGCTAGTGTTCCAAGAGAACAGATTTTAACGGATTAGATTTTTTCCTGATAACGTATGTTAACTGGTTATTATTCATAGAGTTGCATTCTACATATAGTGTTCCTTGATAAGAGACTCATGCTGTTCTGAAGAACTTTATACTTCCATCAGTTGGCTGAGAAAAGAGAAAGAGATCCTGGGGGAATTTAGAGATGCTGCTCTCAACATTCCTCATTTTTTTTTTTTAGACCAGTGGTTTTTAAACTGCAGTTGATTTCTGTCCCCTGGAGGATGCTGGCATTATCTGGAGACACTTTTTTGGGATTTCAGTTTTGATAATGGACTGTGGGCAGAGGCCAGGGATGCTGCTACCATCCTGTGGTGGGCAAGGCAGACCACGGCATAGGCTATCCAGCTATACATCTGGTGATGCTGAGGCTGAGGCAGCTGTGTGAACATCACAAGCATTTGGTCTTGGTTGGATGGATGTTCTTGAAGCTCAGATGCAATGACATTCAAGGACAAATGTCCAAAGTGCAGGACAGACATGCCACACCAGAAGTTCTTTATAGAGTTAAAGTAAAGAGAAATAAATGGAATTAAATTTTCTCTTGACTATTCGATGCTAGATGATTAACCATTTGGGCAAGTGGATATTTTTCTTGGGGAACCAAACCAACACAACAAATAATGGGTAGTAGAAAATCATGGCTCTCAGCATGGAGAGACAGCCAAACCAGAACCATCTAAGACACTTGGTTGAAAGGTCCACTTATTGCAGGAAAAGGCTGCAAAGGGCTCCACAGCACACCTACCCTTCCTTGATTTGTCCCCTACAGGAACTCCTGATCTGTAGGGTGGAAGGGAGTGAAAAAAGGGATGTTAATTTTTCCTACTTAGTGATCACATCTCTCGTCTCTACAAATGGAGCTTTCTCTCCATTATGCACCTACTTTTTGTCACAGGACTATTCTCTGAGAATCACCCAGTGACAGAACATTTCTTTTCAAGACTTAATGAAACTTTTTTATTACTTATTATACTGCTGTCAAAATTGCAACTGGGGAGAGAACAATGAAAACCAGAATTCCAGGGGCAGGAAGAAGGCTGTCAAGTCACTGTGGGGAATTTGGGCAGAGAACCAATATCCTATCAACCTAGAGGTAGATTATTCATCCTTTAATTGCTTCTCAAGAATATTTACAGAAAGTGTAGATGGGTCACACCTTGATAAAGACAGGTGAGAAGTACAGCTTTTGAAATCTTTATTGTAGGGTACCTTTAGGTATGCATTTTCATGACACCTCTATAAAATCTGCTGGACCTGTAAATTGTTTCAAATAGATGAAAATGCGTAAAAATTGACCTATACAGTGTCACTCCTTTCTGGCCTTAAGGATTGTTCTTTAGACTTTCTAAACACATGACTGTGAGAAAATAAGTCCTGGTGTCCCATTGTCATAGAAAACTGTGGCATAAATCAACTCGAATAACTGTAACAAGAGGCCATGTCACACCTTAACTGTGACACACACAACAGTTGGACTGGACAAGCTATGGAGCATGAGGTGTTGAGAACACAGTATCACAGTCACCTGACTACACCAGCTGCGTTCTGCCCACAGCTCCTCAGGAGGGCTTCAGGAAGGGCGGCAGAAGAAACATCTGGTGACATGGCATGCAGGTTGTGAGACACAGCACTCCAGGAAGAGATATTTAGAAGTATGTTTTGGAGGGCCTAGGGAGATGGCTCTGTAGTGGGTAGCTGTTCCAGCTCTGACCTGGAAGTACTACACCACATCGAGGCTTTCGGCAGCTGTCATGCCTACGAGGTGGGGCGAGAGAGGAGCTCTAAAGACCTGAGATCCGGATGTGCCAGCTCTCTTGGTTCCTGGATCCTGGATGCTGGAGGTAGACCAAGCAGAGTTCTCCAGAGAACACTGCTGGACTGTGCTACACCTTTTCTGGACCCTGTAACCTATCCTTTTACTTGTAAGTTACCCCACAAAATAAACCTCCCTCTTAACTATGTGGAGTTGCCTTCTTACTTGCACCAATATGGCTCAGTGGATAAAGTGCTTGCCTTACTTTATCTTTGGGATTCCTAGACCCAACTTAGTGCCCTGGAGGCATGACAACTACCTGCAGTCCCAACAGAGATGCAGATGCAAGATATGCTGGGTGAGCTGGCTAACTAGACTAGCCTGAATCATGAGCTCTGGCTTCAGTGAGAGATCCTGTGTCAATGATCAAGGAAATCAATGTTGGACCTCCACATTCATGTGGATCCAGACAGATGCAAACACACAAGTGTATATACACATGTATGTATACACATACACATGCACAAGCATACAAAGTGTTATGTTTCATTAAGCATTTTCAAACATAATTTACTTTTCTTATCCACTGAACCATTTTCCAGCCCTTCTATATTCTTTATATTTATTTTTCTTTCATAATTACACACACACACACACACACACACACACACACACACACACACACACACACAATGCTTTCATCACACCCCTCCCAAGCTCCTTCTTCCCAATATGTCATCACCTCCATATTTTCATGTCTTGTTTTTCGTGCCTGTGGCTCTCTGCACTTAATGAGGGCTGTCTCCATGAACCTGGGTGTGGGGTTATATACTTGAGCAAGGGCAACCTACCGGGGACTATACCACCGAGGGATATGACTGGCCCCTTCTCTAGCAACCCTAAACCACTGATAGCTTCTCAGAGGGAGGGGTGGACCTTTTGAGCCACTCCCTCATTCATGGTGGAATGTTGATGGAGGCAGTCTTGTGCAGACCCTATGCAGGTAGCCACTGCTGCTGCTGTGAATTCATGGGTGCAACCATCAGCATCACGTCCAGAAGATAACATTTCTCAGTAGTCTTTCCCATTCTCTGGTCCATGAATTCTTTCTGCCCTCCCCTTCCACGATGCCCCTGGCTTACGGGGAGGATGATAATAGAGTTCATGTGATAAGGAAGAAGACGGGGAAATAGTTAGGGTATTGAGTGGGCATGGAAGGGTGGGGATGAGACTGGAGGAGAAGATGAACCAAAATAAGGATGTGTGAAGTGCCATATGGAAACCTACTGTTTTATAAGATAGTGTTGAACTACAATTAAAAAGAGTAGGGTAGATAATGTTATTCCCAGAAGTCATGGGTTATTAAATAAGAACACCAGTGCTAGGTGTGGGATAGCTATTGACTTAGTTAGGGTTTCTATTGTTGTGATGAAACACCATGACCAAAAAGCAAGTCAGGGAAGAAAGGGTTTACTCAGCTTACACTTCCACAGCACTGAAGTCAGGACAGGAACTCAAGCAGGGGAGGATCCTGGAGACAGGAGCTGATGCAGAGGCCATGGAGGGGTGCTGCTTACTGGCTTGCATCCCATAGCTTGATCAGTCTGCTTTCTTATAGAACCAGGTTCACCAGTTCAGGGATGGAACCACCCATAATGGGCTGGGCTCTTCCCTACCAATAACCAAAAATGCCTTTCAGCCGGATCTTAGGGAGGAATTTTCTCAATGAAGGTTTTCTCCTTTCGGCTAACTCTAATCTGTATCAAATTGATGTAAGACTAACCAGCACACCTTCTTCCGGGCTGTCGGTTTGGGGACCCCTCTCCCCTGCCCACACAAATAATACAGGTTGCTTTTCTGCCAGAACTAGATGATAAGCCCCTGCTGCTAAAGATAGCACACACTTTGGTTGCAGGACATCGAGAAATCAAGTGGAACTGAGCTTGAAGCTTTCTCCCTGCTGACTAGCTTTCATAGTCTGGAAGGTGCTACATGCAGGCACCAACAATCTTACCCAGTTATGAACTCCCTAAGTTACAGTGTCAACCTTCCAGATAAGATGTGCCCACTGGTGAAACGGTGGCATGAATGTTATTGGGATAACCAAATGCTTTCTGATTGGATTTGAAGCCTTCTCCACAGAAAGAATCCATGCCTGGTATATAAACCTGGTCAAAAGCTCTCAGGTAGGGAGATCATAGGTGCTATGGTGTTACTGAGCTACTACTGTTAGTTTGCTAAATGCACGTTGTTAAATCTGATTTCTGGCTTGTACTGAGATTTAGTGTCCTAGACTTACTTTGTTCATACTAAGATTAGTGCTTCTCTCAGAGACTTGTAACTGGCCAAAATGCTGAGAAGTGACCGAGAGCCCAGTCTACCCTAGTAGGGTCTCTTACTGAACCTAGAGTTCACTAATTGACTGGATTGACTGTCCAGTAAGCCCCAAGGTTCCTTCTGTTCCCCAACCCCACAGAGGGTCGTGGGAATGCTGGGGATCCAGACTCAGGCCCTCATGCTTGTGCAGCAAGTATTGCTAACTGAGCCCTCTGCTCTCACTGATTTTGAAGGAGGTTTGGACCAATCCACTCTCTCCCTGTGCATAGGAGGAAGGCTGGGCTCCTGTGGGTTTCTGTGGCCTATCATGTCAGCCTTGCTTTGCTAATCTAATTTCACCATTTTCCGTGACTGACTGAAGCACCTTCTCGGCACAAGCACTCAGATCCTTCACAGCTTAATTGAGAGCAGCTTTGATGACAGATGTATTGGTTTTTCTCAATTTTGCTGTAAACGCAGGTACAGGGTTCTTCCTTCTTATCATCACTAAACAGCAAACAAGGGCGCTTGGACCTCTAGTTCAATCCCCCATCAGCCTCTTGATAGATTCCATATATACAGGCAGAGAGAGCGCTTATATTATTATTGAGATATAATTCATATACCATAAAATTTCCCCTTCTAATTGTACGAGTCAGTGCTTTCTACTGTATTTATAGAGTTGTGGGTGGGATTTTTTTCAAGTTTTAAAAATATTTCCTTTATTTTATATGTATGGGTATTTTGCCTGGATATATGTGTGTGTATTTGTGTATATAATGTGTGTGTTTGGTGCCCATGGAGGTCAGAAGAAGGCATGAGTTGCCCTGAAACTGGAGTTGCATACAGTTGTGAGTTGCCACGTGGGTGCTGAGAATTGAACCGTTGTACTCTGGAAGGGCAGCCAGTGTCCTTATCCTCTGAGCCATCTCTCCAGCCCTCATCTTTTTGCAGCATCACCTTCAGCCTTACCCCCATTCTTCAAAGCTCACAAAGCTCTATAGGATTTGTATTTGGCTCAGCAACCCCTCCCCCATGCAGTACCCAGCACAGTGTGGAGCAGGTAACACATTCTTAATCAACACTTGGAGAAAAATGTCCATTATTTTGTAGAGGAACTAAACTCAGATCTACTCAATATAAAAATAGTGTTGAGGGTGTTGTTCAGTTGTTAGAGTACTTGCCTAGCATGCATGAAGCCCTGGATTTAATTTCCATCATCCCATTAGCCAGGTGTAATATATTATTATAGCACATGTCTATAATCCCAACACTTGGGAGGTAGAGGAACAAGGATCAGAAGTTCAAGATCATCCTCAGCTATAGAATGAGTTTAAGGCAAGACCATGAGTTAAAAAAACCATTGTGTCTAGGAGTATTTTTATAACCAATAAAACACTAGAGGTTATATGTTTTCACCTGACCATACAGTCTTGGAGAAAGTGGTGTGAACATGTTTTGTCCTTTGAAAAGAACACATTTCATTTTACCCAGTTTCACACTTCATATTTCAGAGGTGATGCCCAGGTAATGTTGCTGGAAATTTGTTGAATTGATATTACCAATTTTATGTGGGATGCCAAGGCTGGAGGATTACTGTGAGTTCTACGCCATCCTGGGCTGTCTCAGGAACCAATGAAGCTGTCTCAAACCCCAAACTCCAAACATTACTGATTCTAAAGCAAGTGTCTGCACAGGCAGGAAAAAAAAAATAGAAAGCTAATAATCAATTCAGCATTTGTGTCATACACAATTTCGTGGCATGATATGCTAGAATTTTCCAACTCATTGAAATGAATAAGCCACCCACTGAAACATGCCAACGTTTTCTCTAGGGCGGTTTCGGAATAATTGCTGGGTGTAAAAATATGAACAGGCTTAAATTACCCACCGGTTTAAAACTAGATATTTATTCTTATCCTTACATCTCTATGTGACTAAAGCTAATTATTGTTGTGATTAATAATCCATATTTTGAAAAGCTCCCAGCCAAGCACAAAGCATTCTGACTGAAGCAGAGCACAAGGCGGGCTTCTCAGATGCACTCCTGAAAGCTCCCTGCTGACACCCTAGAATGAGCTCTCACCTCCGGGACCCCTTACAGCTGGGGCCACCTGCTGCCTTGCCCCTGCATGGATAAACTACAGGCAGGTGGGAAAAAGCTCCTTTTTCAAAACTTAAGGTTTCTGGACCAATGCTTATCTTGGGCTTAACAAGGCTTCACCACTATTCTTAATACCACAGTGGAAAGGAAAGCCCAATTTTATCATGTGATCTAAGGATCCTTTTGCAAAGGCTGGAAACAACTGGCATGTTCACCAATAAGAAGCCGGCTCCATGATTAGGGCCCACTCTGCACATGGCATCCTGCATGGTCACTAAAACAGTCAGGTAGAAGCCTAGAGCTGGTGAGTGACTGCCCCTGTGGTGTATGGCTGTTGCCTCCCAGCTCTGCCCATTGAGCTCCTCTGCCGCCATCACCTGCTCCTGTTTCTCTACATGGAAAATGGGGGCAGGTAAAAACTCCTGCTTCTAGGTTGCCATGAGGTGCTGTCAGGGGATAGGATTTATAGATCTTCACAGTGGTTCCCAACATAAGCAAGCATAACACAAACATGCTCTTATGTTCCCAGAAAGGATAGGGGATCCTGGGAACTTGTTGTATTTGAGAGAAGGTTTTGGGGTCAGACAACTAATTCACTCATTCACCACATCTTCAAAAATTGTTTTAAAGTTTACTTTTTTGTGTACATGGTGTGTGTGTGTGTGTGTGTGTGTGTGTGTGTGTGCATGCACACATGGAGGAGAAGGTATCATGGGAGTCAGTTCTCTCCTCCCACCATGTGGGTCTCAGGTATTAAACTCAGGTTCTCAGGTTGTCAGCCTTAGGACTGGATGCCTTTCCCCACAGAGACAACTCTGGCCTCTCCATCTTTTTATGGAAGTCTCTGGGCTTCTATGTGCCTTTGATAATGTAAAACAACAACAACAACAACAACAACAACAACAACAACAAAAAACAAATTTTTTCAAAATTAAAAGATAGGGTCCCTGGCAAAAGCAAATGTTTTGAAATTGAACATCTGTGGGGTTCCATAGTGACTTATGTGAACTTGGGGTTGAATTCTGAACTCCTCCTCTCTGTTTGGGGCAGATGGTTCCAGGACAGATCATTTCTGGTACTGGAATAGCCAGTTCTGTGATCCTGGGTCCCACCAACAGCCATTAGCTCTTTAGCCTGATGGCTGCCTGGCTGAGGGATTGGTTCTACAGGTCTCCCAGGCTCCCTTAATCTCTCTGTGTCTTGCTGACTGTCACCTGCCTCTGTCAGGAAGTTTTTTCTTTGGCTTTTCTGAACTCCTTGCCTCCTTGGCACATGGTCCATACTCTTGGACCTTGTTTCAGGGCACACACCATCAGGCCAGTTTAAACTGCACCCTGGACTTTCTGCTCACACCCACGGCTTTCTCAGTGACCGTGTGGCACTGAGCTGTAGGGCTAGGCCACTTGGCACCAATCCAGCTCTGCTACTGGTAGTTTTTAGCTGTGGGACCTGAAGTGGGGTCCTTTTCTGGTCCTCCCTGAGCTACACAGGGGTGATAACATAAGCAGGAGAGTAGAGGAGGTGTGCCACTCTTCCTGGCTCCATTTATCCTTCCTGTTCTCTTTCCATCACCTTGGGGGGTTAGGCATGAGGGAGACTGTTTAGAACCTTGCCTGGAGAAGCCTGATGCTCAGCTCACAGTCCCTTGAATCACATCACATGATGGGGCCACCGAGTGTCTGGCAATTTGGAGAAACAATGCATTCTAGATGAATGAAGGGAAGGAACAGAATTGAAGGGCTCAGTAGAAGAGAAGGGACGTCCACCAGAATGCTAGAGGTGGAACTTGAGTAAAGAGAGGACTCAACTTCAAAGAGAGCTTCAAATCCATGATGAAAATGGGGCGATTTTTCAAAAACAGAGCACCAGTGGCAGCAGACCGCTCATGAGTCACTATGGCACAAATCATGTATGTGAACGGTATAAAAATTCAGGTGTGTTGGCCGAGTGTCATGGTATCTGAGAACATAACATTGTGACATGTGAGAGCTCACAAGGTGGCCTCATCTTCTGGCAAAGCCCTTATGTTTATACATTCTGGGGACATCTGTGTTATTGTCTTAGATGTGACCCCACCCAAAGGAGACATCCCCAAGTCAGCTGCCCTGGGACCTTGGCTAGTTGCTTCATGTGCTAGCTTTTGCATGCAGTGTTAAAATGATTTACTTACAGCTTGCTGCTTTTAAAATAGCTTGAGTGGGCTAGGAGGATAACTCAGTTGGCAAAGTGCTTGATTCGCAAGCAACGAGGATCAGAGATGGATCGCCAGAGCCCACATTGAAAAACAAAACAAAACAAACAAACAAAAAATGGCCGTGGTGGCTCATGCCTGTAATCCCAGTCCTGAAGGGGAGAGACAGCAGCGTTCCTAGGCTTGCTGGCCAATCAGCCCACTCTGATTGGTGAGCTCCAGGTCAGTCAGAGTCCTCGTCTCAAAGGAGGTAGATGGATTATTGAGGACAATACTCTAGGATTTCTCTGGTCTCTATACACACATGAGCATATCTGCGCACACATACACACACACACACATACTTGCACACATGTGTACTTACACACATATGAATACACAATACATACATGCATGCATAAAATAAAATAAAACTTGTTTGAGGGATTACAGGTGAGGGATTAAGAATTAGACAGACTCCCTGCTGGACAGACAGACAAAGAGAGGGGTCATGGGCTAGGTAACAAAGCTAGTTAAATTCCAAGATGGCCAGCTTCTTCCTCACTCTCCTGACCTGAGACAAAAGTCTGGCAGCTTTAAACAAAAGCCATGTGTTTTTTTTTTTTTCTCCAGCCATTAGACTCCCTGGGGATGGACTGGCTAAAAACATCCCAAACATGGTCACAACATGCTATACAACAGTTGTTGGCCAATCAGCTATCCCATCTATCTTCCTTCAAACTGACCACCCAAAATTTGGGGAGGAAGACTCTTCAGAGACCAAAACAAACCAAACAAAAAGCCAGCCCTTGAGAAGAGACTGGATTTTTCTGGCTTCCCAAGTCCCCTCACCCCTGCTTTGCAGAAGGTCTTTTTCTGTGTGTCTGTTGTGTGTGTGTGTCTCCTCACCTCCAATAAACATCTTTCTTCAGCTGCTGATTCTGTCTGCACTGTGTTTGAGATTTCTCTGCTGCTACCTGTTGCGTTTCAGACTTTCCCTGCCTCATTCCTCTTAAGGGTCTCAGTCCTTGCTCAGCCCCAGGACTTAGAAGCCTCCTCTCTGAAGGTGGGGAAGACAATGCCCAGTAAGGATAAACTCCAGCCTTCTCTGCATCATGAACACCCATCTGAACTTAAAAGAACTCCCATAAAGATTTAAGGAAAAGCAAGTCCTAGGCAGGCGTAGGTCAGTTGGGAGGGGCAGTATAAGGGTGGAGTACCATCATTTGTTTCCCAACTGATAAGAAAGCTTTAAGCTCGAAAGCTCTCAATTTCACCTCTAACAATTTTGCCTCTAACAAGATGTATTCCATCAGTGTTTTCTCCGTACATCGCCCTCAGGCTAGACCTTTTGTTCCAGTCTCATGGAGCTGTTAGGCCCGAGTAACTCCAGGAGGGCATTCTGAGGCTATAAATCTGTTCCTACCACTCTGAAATGTGTCAAACTGCCTCCAGTGTTACTGAAGACCTGTCTTTTATTAATGACGCCCTTGCTTTTGGCCACTGGGAATGCTGGATGTGTATCAAAAGCCAGAAGGCTCAGTGGGTCAGGGAGGTGGCCTCTTCCTTGGGTTTAACTCAGACAGGCTGCTAGGGTGACCCCAGAAGAAGGACAAAGGATGCTGTCTTGGAGCAAAACAGAAAATTCCAGATTTCGAAAGATGAGCCTGGAGATACTCAAGGGGCTTTCGGGGCCTCTCCTCAGATACACATCCAGTCTTCAGCCCTTGGTGCCTCTTGAAAATTCCACATGACAGAAATGTACTAATACTCCATATTCTGTCCAAGAGTCAAGGCTCTCAGAAAACAAATCGTGGCACCTAGGGAAGCTTTATGCAAAGGGTGACCGTGGGTAAGCACAGCTGAGAACACCAGTGAAGACGGGTTCACTTTATAACAACTAGGAAAGGTTATGCTTTGATTCCCGGATGAGTGGCCTATGTATAAGTGACCTATAAAAAAGCAGTTTTGGTGCACGCCTTTAATCCCAGCACTCAGGAGGCAGAGGCAGGCGGATCTCTGTGAGTTCGAGGCCAGCCTGGTCTCCAAAGTGAGTTCCAGGAAGGGCGTAAAGCTACACATAGAAACCCTGTCTCGAAAAAAGCAAAAAAACAAAACAAAACAAAAAAACAAAAACAACTCCCCCTCCCCCAAAAAAAAAA
>CABHPH010137516.1:5435-46507 GCA_902168325.1 Peromyscus nudipes
TCTCTCTCTCTCTCTCTCTCTCTCTCTCTCTCTCTCTCTCTCTCTCTCTCCTCTCCCTCCCTCCCTCCCTCCATCTCTCTCTTTCTCTCTCCCTTATCTTCCCCTCTCTCTTTAATCAACAGGGTTCAATTTGTGTTGCCTAAACACTCTTGTTGGGTGAGGCAGGGGCTTGCCCTGGAGCATAATCAACCTATGCTGGGTCACACTCTTAAATAAAAATGACTTTCTGACTCCCAAATGCTATCAAATCCCAATAGCTCTTCAGCTATGGGTAGAACTTCCTGCTCACCTCCAGGCTCCATTCTGGGATTTTGTGTGGCCTGAGCTTGTTACTGTTTTGTATGTGCTGTCACAACACTACAAATTCATTTGCGCAGCTTATCTGTTGTGTCTAGAAAACACATGTGTATTAGTCATCTACTACATCTGGCTCTCATAATCTTTCAAACCTCTTTTACGCAAACATCTCTGAACTTTATGGGAGATGTGTGATATAGATGTCCCATTTAGGGCTGAGTGCTGCTACTCCACATTCTCCTATTTCTTTTTTTTCCCCAGTTGTGGAGTATTTTTTACCCCATCACCTCCTTTTCCTTTGAATTCTGTCATTCTAGTTGTAGTCTTTTATGTTGAATATTGATTCCACTTGTTTGCCTTTGTACTGATATGGGTTTAAAACATCAAACAGAGTCAGTCACCTTACAGTAAAAACTGGCATATTCTAGTGATCAAACACAACTGATTTCATGAGAAGTCTTAAAAATAATTAAAAATGAAACATTATTGACGTCTTCTCTTGATTTTATTTATAAATTTATTCTCCTAAATTTGACTTTGATTATTGAAAATGGTGATCAAAGGATTGCGTGGACAAGTTTTTCTCATTGGTTGGGATGAAGCAACAAGTGCTTCACCAACAGGAGCCTTTCTACCTGTCCTCTGATCTCCAATAACTGTTACTGTGGTTATGACATAAAGCTCTCCAGCAGGAAACTTGCAAAACCTTTCCAGGGCTGCGATCAGCAAATTCTTTCATGTTTCATTATCTCTGTAGGAAGCAAAGCACATGTATGAACTTGTCGTTAATGTGGCTACCAGAGAATTGCTTATGGTTAATTTAACATGTACATCTGACTTGACACTTTTAATAAAATAAGAACTTAAGACACTTCTGGAATATTTTATTTTCTTTTGTTTTACGTGTGCTATCATTACCTCTCTTTAAAAATATATCATTTTATTGGTAAGAATTTATAAATAAAAACATCACACAGCTAGATTAAGGTGACCACTCCACAAGTTTCCCAGCCCCAGATTATATGCATCCCAGTGAACTACATAATTATCTTCTATTCATTGTCTCTCTTTGAATACTGAATGAGACATGAGATGGGAACCTGTGTTAATCATAGTGCAATTACTCTAACAAAGGCCTAAGATAACCAATTTGTAAAAAAGAAAGGGATTGTTTCTGCTCACAGTTTTAGAGGCTCTGGTAAAAGATATATTGGTATTTTATTTTTGCATTTGTGGTTAAGAAGAACATTGTGGTGAGGTTGGGTGGTAGAATGAATCTTTCGTGTCCTCATCATGGAGTCCAAGTTAGGAAGAAGGAAGGGAGCCATCAGTATCTGCTGAAGCATATCCACAAGGATTTAAACCCTCTCTCATTGGAAACCAATTAGTAAAGGCTCTGCCTTCTCCCAATAACATCACTTTGGGGAACCACAGCAATATTTACCGCATGAGACTCTGAGAGACTTCTCAGAGCATAGCTACACGGTAAAGCCTAAATGCTGTAATAATTTTCTGCTGTTTTATTCTACAAGCAATTTCTTTTCACAGAATAAGAAAAATGGAATTTTCTTTCACACGCACTCAAGTTTTGAATAATGTTATAAATGTAATAATAGGTCTTTATTCTTTTAATGGATTCTCCTGGCCAAACGTAAAAATACACCTTCTGATTTCTGTGATTAGAATAACTAGATTTCGATTTTTTTTAATATGCTTAAAATTTGAGGCACTTAAAATTCTTGCAAGGTTTCTCTAATCACTTTATGCTACTTCGAACTTAAAAGCTGCTCATTCAAACTCCTGCCACTGAAGAGCACTTAAAACTGGCCTCCGACCTGAACTCTGGCCTCCGACTGGAGCAAAGAAGCAGCTGTGCTCAGTGAGGTTCTGAACACACTGCGCCTGCTGGCCTGATTTCCTATAACTTTTCTACTGTGTCATCATTATCAAAGTGTGAGGGAGCTGAAACAGCAGATTCCTTCAGATTTTACTCCCTGCAGGTTTTCCCTCTGCTTAATGAAAGCCTTAGGAAAGTGAGGTAGTGAAACCGCTGGTAAGGTTCCCACAAGACCTGACTCCCCAGTCAGAGACAAATGATAGTGTCTTAGTGTTTACTCCGTTTACACCTTCACATCTTAATTGTTTTGACCCACGTGAAATCAACAGGATCACTTATTGCATCTTTGCTTGCCGTTAATGAGCTATATGTGGTATTTAACTTAAAATCAATAATTATCTTGCATTTTTATTAACTTGGAACCATTTGGAAAAAAAAAACTTATAAACCAGATTATAATGGTGTTTCCATTGATGAATGATTTAAATGCAACAAGAAAGCACCAATTGTTTTTTGGGGGGTAGGTTATAAAATCATGATTGCATATATGTATGGAATCATTAAAATGAGATTGTACATTAACCATTTGATGCAGACTTTTTTTTTTTTTTTTTTGGTTTTTCGAGACAGGGTTTCTCTGTGTAGCTTTGCGCCTTTCCTGGAGCTCACTTGGTAGCCCAGGCTGACCTCGAACTCACAGAGATCCGCCTGCCTCTGCCTCCCGAGTGCTGGGATTAAAGGCGTGCGCCACCAACGCCCGGCGATGCAGACATTTTAACGTGGATAATAGATGTTCTACTCTTACATTAAAATTTGTTAAAACTTTTTTCCTCACTAGTTAGAGTACTACATGTTTGTGTTATTCTGTTTCTCTCGTTGATTTCACATATAGGACATTCATAATGGGGGCAGCTTTATAAATAGAGGCATCTTCTGTATCATCTAGACTCAGGTAATAGTGAGGAAACTGGGAAGGGTATCAACTTCTTTGTGGTCATGCTGTAACCATTGATAGGAGTGCAAGCTCTGAGATTTAAGCTTCTACATTTCAACTCCATGAGTGGATGACTTCAGTTTGCTGATGCTGGTAACATGTTTAAAACTAAAGGAGAGTAAATTGTAAAAGGGATGAAAGCAAACAAAAAAAAAGTGGAAACAAAATAATGTTCTAAGCCGGGTGGTGGTGGCGCACGCCTTTAATCCCAGCACTCGGGAGGGAGAGGCAGGCGGATCTCTGTGAGTTCGAGGCCAGCCTGGGCTACCAAGTGAGCTCCAGGAAAGGCGCAAAACTACACAGAGAAACCCTGTCTCGAAAAACAAACAAACAACAACAAAAACAAAAACAAAATAATGTTCTAGATTAAGCATTTTTTATAAATTTAAAAATTACTTTATAAGTATGTATGTGGTGCACTTGCCAAAGTGTGTGTGTGGAGCTCAAAGGACAGCTGTTTGGAGTGAGTTCTCTCCTTCCACCATGTGAGTGCATGGAATTGAACTCAGGTCCTGAGGACTGATAGGGAACATTTTTTAATTTTCATTTTTATTCTTTTCTCATATGTTTTAACCAATAGAGCCATCCAGTCTGTCCAATAAACATAGTTTTGAAAATAGAATATCATTTAATTTTACTCTATCTTATCTCAATTTATAAGAATACGTTGAAATATAATTGTAATTTGATTTGATTGTCAAATAATTGAGAAATATTTTATATGCTTTGCATTTTGTCAAGTATGCTAAAACAATTACATTATCAGCATCTAAAGAGATATCAAAGTTAAATGCACAGTAACAAATCATCATCCTTGTTTTATTTCTAAGGTAATGCCCGATTCTCATTGCTGGCCTTGCCTACTAGCAATTTTATATTTTCAAACTGTCAAGTTGAAGTACAGATAGCTAAAGAGCAGACACTGAGAAGGTGTGTCAGAACGCAATGTACCATAGCTGAAACACTTCTCTTTAAATTATGGGCACCATATTTTCATGAAATCCTTTGTGTGTCCAGATATACCAGTGGTATGTTTAGAGCAGCGCTTGTTGCCAATAGACTAGTTATTTGAACATAACATATACTTTAAATGCAATAATGAATCATAGTTTTCATTGTGTTGCATAACTGTGTAAGTCAGCAAAATTCCAAACAAGCACAGTAGTTGTTCTTAAATGTATCTGAAATATTTGCTTTGCAACTCCAGGAACACTGAAACAATGAATAACTAACTCTGAAAGATGGTATTAGGAATAATCAACCAGTTTTCTCTACTGTAAACCAAAGGTGTATCTTGAAGCAGGTGAATGCACATAAGAAAAGAATTTATGTTTTAAAAAATTTATAAATGTAGATAGGTAAGTTTTTCATGGTTTGTTTTTCCTTTGGAGCCCAATAGTAAATTTCATACACACTGGAATTTCTGTGTTTTTGAACAAGTTTGGAAGTAATAAAAGACAAAGGAAAATGCTAGTTTTCATTTTGCCTAAAAATCTATCAAAAATATATTGCAGAAGAGGGTGCAGAAAGATTGTCAGAGCCAGGGAATCAAGGAGTTTGCTCTGAGACTATGTCTTGTGAAATGTAATAGACATATATGTGGAAATGATTGCACAAATTTGTCAGACAAGCACCAAAAGTCTATTGTCTTGAGTCAGCCTAAGCCTTGCCTGATCAACTCCTAAGCACAGTCTTCAGTAACAAAATAAACAGTCCCTGCATCTTCTGTGCCACTGAATCATCCAATAAATAACAAATTCAGAGCAATGACTAAGCTTCAAGCTGTAAGCCAGCTCAGAAACACGTATGATAAAAGTAGTCTTTTCTAAAATGTTCCTCAATATCTTTAAAGAAAAGTTTAAAATGGAGAATTTTTATTATGTTTGTTCTTATACTACACCCCCATTTTTATTCAAAAACTCTGAAAATAACCACATATATGCTAAGTAGTAAAAAAAAATTGATGCTAAGAAAAAATTTTTCCTATTCCTTATTACTTGTTATCTTTGAATGAAATAAATTTAATTTACTCATTGGTTGAAAAATTTGGCTATAAAATCACTTTGACTCTAGGTAGCTCTGTCTTTGGAAACACGCGCTGAAGACTAATATCCACGAAATGTCTTAAAAAATGTTTACACCTGATTGTTTATTTATCTTTCTTAAGCAGATTAGCATTATATTCATGATTTCAGGGGCAAAATTCTATATTTGTTAGCAGAGTGAGTACAACCTATAAGGCATGGGTACAACCTATCATTTAAGCAACATCCTTTTATCCCCTTAATAAAATCCATCTGAAATATTTATATATCTCTCTGTGTTATTCTCTTTAATTCCAATTTTTGTTCCATAATACCATTTCTTATATGCTTAAAAACTTTGTTTTTATTTGGTGGTGATTCATTACACATTGTAAAAGGATCGAGTCAATTCATGTACCCACTACCCAGTTTCCCCCAGTAATGTTTTACATAATCCTAGCATCAAAATGAAGAAATTAAAACTAATACAACTTACAAAACTTATCCAACCTCTCATATTTATACATGTATTACCCTGTGTCTGTGTGCTGGTGAGCACTCTGTGCAACTTCATTTCATCATCAGTCATTACATAATCAAGGCATGAAATGTCTACATATTGTCTACCTGTAGTCCTTTCCCTCAGGTCTTTGACAAATTAACCTGACAGCTTTCAAGACTCAGCCAAATGAATTGGTTTTAGAAACAATTGCTGGTGCAGTCTGATGGTGTTCTCAGAGTTTCTTGTACAGCTGTTTCAGAGACTTCACAGCATTACAAACTAATTACTCTTAAAAGGTAATTCTCCCTAGTGAGGTACCTCTAAAACTGGGGAAGTGCACTCTTTTCCATTTTTGTCTTTGGTGATAGGGCTAGAACACAGAGTCTCATGTATTGCAGCAGATGCTGTACAAGCTACAAAACCAGCTTAGAATGTAATTTTGAACCATCTTGCATTAACTGTAATGGATGCCTACTGAGACAATAAAATTTATCAAAGATGTATAAAATAAATGCATCTTGTAAATGAGTAATTTACTGAACCTATATTTTCAAATTCTGATCCATATGGATTGAACGTGCACATGCTTTGGATTGAAATTTTTTCACAAATTTATTCTAAAAGCCAGAGCAAATATGAACAAAGTGAAGTGATTAAAAATATAATTGCTCCCATCCTTGTCTAGTTTTGTTACTGAAGATGCCATAACCACCATAATTACTACACAGAGAGTCGTTTTTGAGTCAAGAGAACTACAAATTGCTTAAGGAGCCATGATATCCATCAGCTAGTAAACCAGGTAAGGTGCAGTGATAGCAATTCCAAAAGTCATAGTAGTTAAGCAAATCTCTAATTAAAAATTTCAAATTCCTTGAGGTGTTCAAGTGCAATTTAGTATAAATTTAACTGCAACATCACTTTCCCAGGATATCTTCAACACAGACACTACACATTTATTATATTAGAGTTTCAAAGAAGTTTTATGAAAGGAAATTATAATTTGTGTGTCACTGTTATTTCTATTATTTGTGAAAACAAACTCTCTGTCACCTAAACTTGGTGTGTTTAAACATCCTTATTGTCTTTCTATTGTGTAAGAGAGTAAGTTCATACATTTTACTTTTTTAACTTTATTTACCATATTGCAAACCTAATAATTAAAAATTGTAATCATATGACCCTTATCAGACATGAAAACATAATTTTTGTCTTTAAAGTATTTTTTAAAAGCAAATTAGTGTTTAGTTTCAAGATAACATACCTTAAAGCATATTTTAAAAATAAAATTCCATGACTTTGTTCTTCCTCTTGTATATCTTTATACAAGAAATTTTTATAGAACAAAATTATCTTGCTGCATTAAGCACTGCTTCTGAAAGAAACACAGAAAGGTAAACTTGAAATGTTTTATTTTTCATGTAAAATTATAAAATTGTATTAAATGAATGGAGAAAGTACTAGGTGAATAAAATTTGAATTAAAATCAAGATAAAAGGAAATAACAGTTAAGAATTTTGACTTTAGAGATTATTTAACTTTTAAGATATGCATAAATGAGAAGTAAGACAGGAAAACTTTTAGTTTTAATTTATTCAGTCATTTCATTTTAATACTTGACTCAATAAATATCTGAAAACCTATGGTTAATTTCCCTGGTATGTAGAATGTACATAAGTTACACTCATAATAATAGAGGAGAGTAGTGATTATTGGACTATGGGGTACACTGGGGATAATTGGAGAAAAGCAACTCAAAGATTGAAGATTTAATCATGATATAACAATTTAAGAGATGTATATTACAATATGGCAACCATAGCTAATGGAACAGGGCTTCTTGAAAAAATTTTAAAACCATATTTTTCTAATAGTAAAACAACTAATATATGATGTCACACATAAGCTAATTATCTAAACTTCACATCATATTTGTACTGTAAGACATGTTTTGCATAATAAATTCAGGTTATTTTACCTGGCAAAAAGTTTATAAATGCAAACAATTAAAATAAACACAGATGTTTATTAACCAGCACCTGATAGTTGTAAATGTAGTGAATATCTATCTCCTTTTTTTTTTTTTTTTTTTTTTGGTTTTTCGAGACAGGGTTTCTCTGTGTAGCTTTGCGCCTTTCCTGGAACTCACTTGGTAGCCCAGGCTGGCCTCGAACTCACAGAGATCCGCCTGGCTCTGCCTCCCGAGTGCTGGGATTAAAGGCGTGCACCACCACTACCCGGCTCTATCTCCTTTTAATGTGAGCATTCAATAGACTCAATTTCTCTGCACGTACTTGCCTAACACAATCATCAATTTCAATTTTTTTCAAGTGACTATAGCAATTCAACCTTTTAATTGGCTGTTTTTCCTTCTGTGTAGCATATACTAGTGATGTATTATCATAAAAAAGATGAAGGAAAACACTTTATCTTTGTCTCTGTCATAGGAAAACAAAAATACGTAATGCAATTTACTGAAGGTACTCGGACTTTCTTAGGGCCTGCGCCCTAAATCTCAGTATTGTTGACCTGGCATTAGCTAATATTCTTTCAGTCCAAGAAACAAAAGTAAGTTGCTTAGTTAGAGCTTTCAAAATTAATCACTTGAATGAATATTGTTATGTTAAGAACCCAGGAAGAATAGGAGAAAATAGTTTCTGGAGATTCATATTGCTTTAGGAAAGCCTCATAATTTAGAGTCTACTCAACAGAATATTTAATAATTAAAAAAATATAAAATGTTTTTTCTTTTATGATAATGCTTTTCAGTAAAACTTTGAAATGTCTGTAACTAATATGCATGCATGTCCTACTTGGCGCAATATGCACATTTCGAACTAGAGAGTCTCATTAGCTTATAGTTTTTTCCAAAGCCTACTTGCTCACTCTCTAGAGTCTCATGAGGATTGTGCACAATGAAACAAGAAGAAATGTTTCCCTATGAAAACAATGACCCTTAAGAAGCTACTAGTTGTTAAAGAGGAAAAAAATCACCATCTCTACATATGTGTAAGAAAAGAGTAGTATATTAATTTATTAATATATAATTACAGAATTGGTTGCTATGACTAACCACTGCATCATATTCTCCTTAAATCTTTATTTGAGAAGGGAGAGGTTGTATTTATCTAAGCACTTCTTTCATTATAGAAAACATCTCCATCTGAAGCAAAAATAAGAGGAAGACATAAGTCATATCTAGTTAGGACACACAGGAGTAGGCATGGAGACCATTTGGGCAGATGGTTAAGGAACAGCTTGTTGATTTCCACTCTCAGAGTCTGATTCAAAAGCGCTGGTGAGAGATTCCTAGGCTTGTCTTTCCAACTGAATCTCACATGATGCCAATACCGCTAGTCTCAGAGCAATTTTGAAGACCTGTCATTCTACTAATTTCTGTCATCAGTGAGTGAACCCAATTGTCTACATCTTCAAAGCTGCTGTATAAATCACACAAGCCTACTGGGGTTTACAGTGTGAGGGGAACAACACTGTTTATACAACCTCTTTAAATTAACTTTCTGGAAAACTGAATTTAGGTGGTAATGCTAAACAGTATGAATTAAAGTAGCAAGAACTCAAGGATGTGTGCTTTTCTGTGTCTAAGTCTAAATTTAATCCAGCCTATAAAAATCCTCACAATGACAGCTGTGTCTGAACATGGCTTTCAACTATCACCTGTTCCCTGGTGAAGAAAAGAAACTCCTGGGTCTTTCAAAAATCAAAGTTCTAGAATTATTGGACTTTGATATGCTAGGGTCTGATAAATTCTATTTTTTAAAATAAATAGTCACATTACTTCAGGAAGTGAATAAAGGATTTTTAGTAAGACTTTATTTCTGAAAGTAGAGAAAATGAAATTGAGAAAATCAAAAGAGAGATAAAACCACCCTGTTCAATACCTTACTGACTAAGTTAATTAAATGTTGTACTGTGTATAAGTAAGCTTTTAATTTCCTTGGGCCCTATTCATTTTTTATTGATACTTAAATTTCCATTACATATTTTCAAGTCTTCATATATATTTGTTTACCATATCTTTGAAAAACAGCAAAAAGGGATGGGCCAAATTCACCAGTTTACACAATAAAAATAACCAACTAGACAAAAAAATTGTTCATTAATTTGGACTGGTTTGTATGGCCTAGATCTACATTAACCCTCGACTCCTTAAGCAGATACAGTTGGCAATAGGCCTATAGCAAACTAATTAAGGTAAACATTTTTTATGGGTAATGCACCAACTCAAAAGGATCTGCTGTACCTAAGAAGAGCAAAGGACAACAGGGTGTAAACAAAGCAAAGGCTACAGGAGGATACAGAGGGAAAAAAATGCTGATCTACTAATAAGGGAGACAGGCCTTTGAACTTTCATTCTGCAGAAGTACAAGACATCAAGTTTCCATGGTTTAATCCCCCAAATCTGCTGCTTTGTTATGACAACTTAAGTTGACAAATACACTCTTCTTAAACTTGTAAGGTCTTTATATGAATATTTGCTAAGCACATGCACACATACACACACACACACACACACACACACAGAGAGAGAGAGAGAGAGAGAGAGAGAGAGAGAGAAGGAAATTTAAAGGACTTGATAGTCAACCATGCTTATAAAATCCTGTCTTAAATACAGTCGAAACAATCCCCTTTACTATAAAAAGTGAACTCAAGCAGTTGCCTTTACTGAAAGATTCCTCACACCTCACAATGACAGTTTGTTATTATGCATCATCAATCAGATTGGAAGGGTCCTGAAGGTACTTGTGTCCAATATTCGATCACCATGTACTTTCTCTCTTTTCTTTTCTTATGGAATTTCGTATTATAATACTATTGATAAGCATTATTCTATATAAGTTAATTAGTTATTATATAACATTATCAGAACTAGTGTTGATGGTTTCATCGATTATGTGCACCACAGAATTAATATATATGTATGTATAAATGCAATTTTTCTCTTCATTTATATATGTATCTGAATTTCTACAGACTGAGTAAAAAGAAGAGGAGAAAGAGGTAGGGGACAAGATGTATATGATTTTAAGGAATAGTCATATTATGAGGCTATAATGCAAAGGCAATATGGAGGCAGCATTGCTTCTTGAGGGCACAACTTCTTAAACTATGGTGAATTCCCCTCACGGGATCATATAATTGATTATGGGGGATTATGAAAAATTAACACCAGTAAAAGATCTTTGACAGTTAGTGAGGAAGAATTAAGTAAAAACAACAGCGTAATGAATCTGGGGTTTCCTGGCATCCCTTGTCTGATCACAATGTATTTTATGGTGTGACCTCAATGAAGCTCTCAATCTGAACACTGAACATAGGCACACTACACTGTTTATTAAGTCATAAAGTTATCACCAAGGATATTGCCTAAAAGACTTTTTGCTCAGAATAGAGATTACTCCTTTACTATGAGTTGTTTTTTTCCCAGCCCTTATAGTAACATAATGCCTTGTAATACTTCCTAAGCATCGTTCTTCTGCATCTAAGTGTCAAATTAGTATTTCTTCAAATACATAGTGTTTCATTTTAAACACTGCTATTTGATTTGCTGATTTGAGATTCATAAGAAACTTATGAGATGGTTTTTAACTTGAGATTAAGATGTAATTTTCAACAATTTCTGAAATGACCAAAACATACTTATACCATTTTGTACCACATAGTTATGCAAACCGATGTTCTCAGCATTGGCAATTATAAAATCAAAATATCAGATGTCCTGAAGCAGCAAATGTTTAGCCAAAAATGTAATTTTTGTGGAAAAATGAACAAACTCACTCATCATCATAGCATGTAAATGTGCTGTTATCTTTATATATTTAGCAAAGAATTATTTTAAAATAAATTTTCCTCATCATTTATTATCAATGAATATTTGATTTCTCTATATATTTTTAGATACTTATATTCCTTGTGTTCAATTAGTGAAAAAAGAGAAGAGTCCACAGATTTGAAGGAGAGATGGGAGATGTATATTAGAGGGGGCAGTTGAGGGAGGAAAGGGAAGGAGAAATTTTGTGATTACTTTGCAATCTCAAAAATAAAGTAAAAACAATCAAGCAAATATGGATCATAGAAACAGTTTTTAAAGCATAGCTTTAGGGGAACCTTGGTTTTTTTTTGGTTGTTGTTGTTAATTTAGCAACACCCATGAGAACTATGGAAATTCTTAAATAGATTATATTTAAATTCTATTTATTTAATTCAAAATTCTTCTTCAATTTTACTATCACAGCAACATGTAGACTGACTAACAAAATCTGTGGATCATGGTCTAGCCATAGATATGTTCATGAACACAATGGTGTCAGAACTAATAATATTGAGTGACCAATTGCTTTTTGATTGGCTTTAAGACTGTCTTCAAAGGAGGACACATGAGTCTGTTACTGTAAATCTGGCCAAGAAGCCATAGCTGGGAGCTCACTGGTCCTAGAAGTGAATCGATTACTATTATTTTGTTAAGTGGATCTAGTATCAAACTGCATTCTAAACACACGGTTCTATAACTATAGATCAGTGCACCTCTCAGGCCTTGCTAGAAAAAATTTCTTCGTGCAGTGCATAGCAGTTAAGACAAATTCACAACCGGCCAAATACAGAGAATAAATTCATGTGGCATGCTCTGCTATAAATGGGACACCAAATTTATGCTTCTTCCCACCAAAATTTAGGGGCCACAATGGAAGAGAGGACCTAAAGATTGTAAAAGCCAGACATTGAGGAAGACCAGGGCACAAAAGTGTCTTCTGGACATGACAGGGCTGCTGTTTTCATCATGATCTCATGGATATGACTATTTACACAAGACTTACATGATATCAAGGCACTCAGCATTCTATCCTGGAGGAAAAAGATGTATGAGCGCCACACCCTAGCTGGCCTTTCAGTTTTCTTTAAGAATGTAATCTAATGGGTTATAAATAAATAAATTGTAGGACACGATGTTGGGAATTGGGTGATAGGGTGTATCCTGAAGCCTGGGTGGAGAAGATATGTGAATATGATCAAAATACAGTGTATGTACATATGAAATTCTCAAAGATTAAATAATATTATATTTAAAACTTACCTATCAGAGTCATGATAACACCTGCTCTTTTGTATGTTTCTATCACATTTTACTCCTTTGCAAGCAAGGTTCTGAAGCTTAGCTTTTCGTTCGCTGCCATGATGCAAACATAGGAGACATCACAAACAACTTGATAGTGAGAGTTAGACTGTGTCCCAAGCTCTGAACTGCTAGCATGTGTTCACCATTCTGCTGGGATCAGAAGGTAACATTGGAAGAGCGAAATCTCCGCTACATCCATGTTTAGGATTACATAACCCATCCAATATTCCATTAACATGATAGGAATCTATTCATCTCTCACTGTCCAACTATAGGTCTATTAATCTTTATGTTCACTGTTTCTAGTACTCATCAACAAAAAAGATACAGATATTTTTCTTACCCATATTTTCTGTATGCCATTTCTAGGCAGAAATCAGGAATCTGAACTTATTTTTACTTTCATTTTTATTATTGTAAAAGAGATACAATTCAGTTCGTTGTAGTGATATTTAGTGATTTGATATTCTTTCCTCCATATAATTGTATTTATAAAATATATTACTACTTACAGAAATAGGTAGTCATTTTATTTATTGAGTTCCTTTGAGTTGAGTTCCTTTCTTATTGTCTCACATAAATATCAACTATTTTGCAATTCTGTCGTTCATTATCAGTTCTGAAAATTATTCTTCATTTGTAAAAAAAATCCCTGTGATTTTAGACAACAGATAGATGAGATCTTTTTCTTTATTTCTATTTGTATTGAACCTGAGAAATACACAAAGAATATAGTACATCAAGCATTGTATGCTGGACGTGGATTATGCATCATAAATGCCATTTAACATTAAATAAGAGATTTTTCAAGAAGATAATATAGCTAGTCACTGATATTACATGTTGATGAACCATTAGCTGAGTTTGAGAAATACATAATCATGTTTTCAGTCAAATTAATGGTTTAAATTGCAGACCACATATGTAATTATTCTTTCTATAAAATTATATGCTATTAACATAATTTTGGTATTGTCCTAAAGGAAAGTGAGTTATATTTGGCCATAACTTTTGTCTTTAAGTTAAAAATATGTTGTTTGACTTTTAATAATTTTAATTATTTATTCTACTTACGTATTTTGGTATTCTGTTATATATAAATATAAAACACTAGAATCAAATACATAGACATGGGCTTACCAAAAGATTATTCTGTCTTCTAACATGTAGGAAGTTTAAAACCAGCTTCCACTTGAATACGACATGGTTGTAGCACTCATGTACGTAGGATACCTGTCCAAGACCTGCATGAGATTGGGCCTCTCAGTGTTGCATCATGAATGGTGGAAAGGCTTGGGTGGCCTACCACACCCTGATGAGCTATGTGGCAATTAAGATTGCTGGGGAAAGGGTGCCATTGTCTTCAGTGTTGTGCCACTTGTAAATATCCCGCTCTCCAGAAAATAATCCAGTAGCCATTTTCACACAAGTAACGTTGATAATTAAACTCAGTATTACAAATTTTAAAAATTAATTGAAAAGTAAAAGTTGGAGGGGTGCTAGTTGTAAAGAAGTAAACATCAACAGAATTAAAATGGGGATAAAAGGTGGTATAAGGTGTGAATATGATCAAAATACATTTTATATGTGAAATTCTCAACAAATGAATAAATATGAAACCCCAAATTAGCTTTAATAAATTCTTTTTATTATCATAACTTACAATAAGACAAGAAATTATATGCATCTAACATGAACATTTCTGAACATTACCTATATCATATAAAATATTATAAAGCTTTTCTCAGTAGTATTATATAACGTCTGTCAAAATGTACAGTAAAATATTCATTTGAATTGCAAAATTAAATTCTCTTTGTTCAAAATGTCTGAATTATCTGTCTTTGGTTCATGGGGTTAAAGATAATGAAACAAGTTGCAGTGACTGACAGCTTCCTCTTAGGCTGAATTCTCATTTGCTTTGCCCTGTAGTTCATAGATGGTGAGTATGGGATAGTTTTGGCATGCAGGACCTCAGGACTTCTGGTTGACTTCCTTAGACTTTTGATAGTTCATTTACTGATATTGTCATTATTTAAATGTTATAAGAGAAAAATAAAACGGATTTGGACCTAGCCTCTGTTGGCTACATTCATAAGATTGATCAGCGAAGTTGTACACTCATTTGAAAATGTGAATTTGGTTCAGAGCAGACTAGGCAGAAGAAGTAGGTTCCATCTAAGCCCTTCTACACTGGTCACCTCCCCATCACTGTCACTACCTCTTTCTAGACTTTAGATATCTTGAAGAATTGAGTTACTCCATTTTCTCTGAGTAGTGAAGTTCTGCATCTGATACACTATTCTTATGTCTCTTGTTGCTCTGAAAAAATTAGATTTTTAGTTTATCAGCATAGTACAAATGCAGACAAAACCTTCTGTTTAATTAAACTGATGTTAAATAATTATGTAGTCAGAAAATGATAAGAAGAATTTTCTGGAGAGAGATTTTACTGTATAAAAGTCTATTTGATTTCTTGACTTTCAAATATATATGCTCACATCCAAAATTAAAAAACAATGTATTTGCAGGGCTCTGGTGTTCTTTCATTTTTCTTTAGCAATAGGAAGCTACAACAACAGTCAATGCTGAAAGACCACATCACTCAGTTTTATCTCTATCCTTTGGTCTTTGAATTACTAACTCCTCATTCTTTCAAAGTTGTCAAACAGCACAAAAATCAACCTTTGAATTTATCTTTTTTGTGAAGTTACTGGTAGCAGAAAGATGATTTCATTATTTTACCTATGTTCAATCAAATGCAAGTCTCTCCATGTGAATACCATAGATCAGATTTTTCCTTACAATACTTGCTTTAAAAGAAATGCCGTGATAGAGCTTTTTGTAAGTATTTTGAGCTTTGATTACAGGCTATGGCAGAAAATGACTAATACAGATAATTGTACCAATACAATTTGAAAGTTACTCGATAAATTTTGGTAGGGAAAATATTACTATGGTTCAATGCAGAAACTAAAGAAGAACATTCAAATAATTTAGACAAGATTGAAATGTGTTAATATTCATTTTTATATATGATTAGCAATTGACAATGAAAGTTTTTTTATTGATGGGAAAATTGACCATAATAAAAATTCATTAATTTTCATAGTTTGGAAAAATAACTAATTTAATAATCTCTGTTCTAAGGCTGATTTAATAATATAATAAAATATACTAAACCTTATTTAATAGTATGTAACAGAAAATAATATTTTGCTTAGCCTCAGTGCCAAACAAATTAAAAATCAACAAACTTTAAAAATTAAATGCAAACTTTTAGCACTGAACAACATTATTTATATACCATTTTATTGTGATTAACATCAAGAGCAAATGCATTTTTTCTCATAAATACAAAAATGGTAAATTTTCAGACCAGCTTAATAAGGTGCAAATAACAATTTCAAGTCATAAATCATATAGAGATAATAAATATTAACACAGTGGCTCAGGTAATGTGGGCAGAAGGAAATTCAATTGTCTGTTAAAATATGTGTACCTGTATTTTGCAAATGATTGACAGCTTAATGCACCTGACAGTATTAAGTAAGAAATGTTCTGGAATGGCACAAATAGAAATGATAAGCTTTCCAGAGCTAAGGAATGAAAGTTAGAACCCATAAATGCCCCCATTCAAAGTATTCAAATCAAGTAACTTCCAATAGTACTAGCTAAATCTGAATGGCAAAGCATCTGGGGACATCCCAAGCTAGAAAGAAATTAAAAAGGCAAAAGATGAAGGGATTGTATTAAAGTTATAGTTTACAGTTTGTATTCAAAACAGAAGTAGTTGACTAAATTTAAGAATCCCAACACTCAGGTAATGAAGGCAGGGTATCTCTGTGAGTTTGAAGCTATACTAGTCTACAAAGCAGGTTCTACAAGAGCCAGGGCTATTACACAGAGAAACCACATCTCAAAAAAAAATTCAGTCTTTTGTGGTGGTATGGTGTTCCCCAAAATATTGTGCACCCTAATAAACTTATCTGGGGTCAGAGAACAGAACAGCCACTAGCTACAGAAGCTAGAAAATGGTGGCACTCATGCCTTTAATCCTAGCATTCCAGAGGCAGAGGTCTACCTGGATCTCTGGGTGTTCAAGGATACAGCCAAACATGGTGACTCAAACCTTTAATCCCAAGAGGTGAGCCTTTAATCCCAGCGAGTGATGGCAGAAAGCAGAAAGATATATAAGGCGTGAAGACCAGAAACTAGAAGCTTTTAGCTGGTTAAGGTTTCAGGCTTTGGAGCAGCAGTTCAGCTGAGATTCGTTCTGGATGAGGACTCAGAGGCTTCCAATCTGAGGAAACAGAATCAGCTGAGGAATTGGCAAGGTGAGGAAGCTGTGGCTTGTTCTGCTTCTCTGATCTTCCAGCGTTCACTCCAATACCTGGCTCCAGGTTTGTTTTTATTAATAAGACCTCTAAGATTCCTGCTACAGTCTTTCTTTAATTCCAGGTCTATAATTATGCTGAAAAACAATGCGCATGTTAAACATATGCACATCATATGTTTAAAATGATACACATATCATTTTAAAGGAAGATCTAAAGATTGACAATGACCAGTGTCAATCAAGAAAAAGGGATAAGGAAAAATATTCCCAAATATATAGCTATTTGGTACAGGAAGCAGTAGGAAAATATTAGTTGGATTTGAGAAAATTTCTCTTGAGTCAAGAATCTAAAGAAGGAGTTGCCTTCAAAGAAACAAAAAGCATAGAGAACAACGAAGAGACTATACCAGAAAACAAAGTTTCCTTGACACTTAAAAATAGAAAAGCTAAACCTCCAGAACAAAGAAAGTATACTAAGTTGCAGGAAAAAAAATCAAATAATATATAAAGGCAGACATATTAGAATGAAACATTATTTATCAGCAGAGACTCTAAATGCTTATACAGATAGTGTACAAAATTAAGAGCTCACAGATGTCATTCCAGACTACAATATCCAGCAAAACTTTCAATCAAAGCATATGGAGAAAAAAATTCAAAAATAAAAACAACTTTAGACAGAGTCTGTCTACAAATCCAGCCCTAAAGAAGGCTCTAGAAGGAAATCTTCAATCTGAGAAGGTTAACTACATCTGATAAACCATGAGAAATAAATAATCACAAACCAGCAAATCAAAGAGGAAAACACACACACACACACACACACACACACACACACACACACACACACACGTGCCACAACACATTAACACAAATCAACCAACACTGCTCATTGGTAATTCTCAACATCAATGGTCTGAACTCCTCAGTAAAATGGCAAAAACTAACCGAATGTATAAGAAAACAGGATCCATCCTACAGCTTCCTAGAAACATACCTGAATATCAAGGATGGAATTCACCTCAGAGTAAAAGGAAGGGAAATGATATCCCAAGCAAATGGACCAAAGAAACCAGTTGGTGTAGTCATTTTAATATGTGAAAAAATAGAATACGAACCAAAACTAATCAAAACAGATAGAAAAGGGCACTAAATACTCCTTATAGAAAATAATCCACCATGCCAGGTGGTGGTGGCCGCAGTGCACGCCTTTAATCCCAGCACTCGGGAGGCAGAGCCAGGCGGACCTCTGTGAGTTCGAGGCCAGCCTGGGCTACAGAGTGAGTTCCAGGAAAGGTGTAAAGCTACACAGAGAAACCCTGTCTTGAAAAAAAAAAACAATCCACCAAGAAGACTTCGTAATTCTTAACATCTATGAATCAAACACAACAGCAACCAAGTTCATAAAAGAAAGACTACTACAGCTTAAATAACATAGAAACCCTCATACACTGATGGTGGTGACTTTAACAACACACTCTCACCAATAGGCAGGTTATTCAGACAAAGAATAAACAAAAAATGCTGGAGCTAACTGACATCATAAACCAAATGGACCTAACAGATATTTATAGAACATTCACCTGAACCCAAAAGAAAAAATCTTCTTCTCAGTATCTCATAGAACTTTCTCCAAAATTGGCCACATTACCAGACACAAAGAAAATCTCAACAGATACATGAAAATAGAAATAACACCCTGAATCCTATCTGATGACCACAAACTAAAGCTGAATATAAGCAGTGACAGAAAGAAAAGAAAGTTTACAAACTCATAGAAACCGAACAACTCACTGCTGAATGAAAAACGTTTCAAGACAAAATTTGAGAAAGAAAATGTAAATGTTGTGCAATTGAATGAAGATGAAAATACAACATACCCGAACTATGTGAGACAACGAAGGCAGCTCTAAGACGCAAACTGAAAGTACTAACTCACCACATAAAGAAATTGGAGAGATCTCATCCTAGTAACCTAACAGCACACTGCAAATCACTAGAACAACAACAAAAAAAGAAAGAGAAAGAAAGAGAGAAAGAAAGAAAGAAAGAAAGAAAGAAAGAAAGAAAGAAAGAAAGAAAGAAAGAAAAGAAAAGGAAAGAATTCACACTCAAAAGGAGCAGATGTCAAGAAATAAACTCAAGGCTGAAATTAAATAGAAATAAAAAACAAAACAAAACAAAACAAAACAAAACAAAAAACAAACCACCAAAAACAACAAAAAGTAAATAAAAAGAATCAATGAAACAAAGAATTGGTTCTTTGAGAAAATCAGTAAGATCAACAAACACGCAAATTAATTGGAAGGCAGAAAGAGAATTTCCAAATTCAGAAAATGAGATGACAATGCAGACATAAAAAGACACAAAAGAAATCCTGACAATTACAAATTGTTTTATGACATACTTCAAAAATTTTCTACCACATCGGAAAACCTAAAATAAATGGATAATTCCTAAAACATACCACTTAAAATAGTTAAATTAAATCAAGATCAGATAAATAACTTGTATAGATCTATAACCCCTAGTGAAATAGTACAAGTGGTAATTAAAAGACTACCAACCCAAGTAAACAAATAAATAAATATAAAACAAATATATAAGTAAATACAAGGCCAGATGGTTTTAGCACAGAATTTTACCATCTTTAAATAAAAGTTAGTGGCAGTACTCCTCAAATTATTCCACAAAATAGAAACAAAAGGAACATTGCCCAATTCATTTTAGGAGGCTACAGTTGTCCTAATACCCTAGCCACAGAAAGATCCAGCAAAGAAAGAGAATTACAGACCAATTTTGTTTATGAACATAGGTGCAAATATTCTCAATAAAATACTTGAAATCAAAATAAGAATGCAAAAAGATCACCTGCATGATCAAGTAGGCTTCATACTAGAGATGCAAGGATGATTCAAAATACACAAATTGATAAATATAATGTACCATATAAATAATTTGACAAAAACAACATGATCATCTCATTAGATGCAGAAAAGACCTGTGACAAACACCTCTTTATGATAAAAAGCCCTGGACAGGTTAGGGATACAAGGGACTTACATCAACATAATAAAGGCAATTTACAGCAAGCCCATATAGCCAACTTCAATCCAAATGGAGAGCAACTCAAAGAAATTCCATTAATATCAGGGACAAGACAAGGTTGTCCACCCTCTCCATACTTCTTTAATACAGCACTTGAGGCATTAGCTAGAGCAATAAGACAACTGAAAGAGATCAAGGGGATGCATATTGGAAGGGAATGTGGGATGACTCATCCCTAACAGGCCTGAGGGCCAGCTGGCCCAAACCAGTAATAAGATACTTTCTCAGAACCAACCTGGGTTTGCCTAATGCCTTAGCAACAACAACTGAGACATGATCTGGAGATGACCTGGACCAATGAGAGGCAGCCATGTCCCACCAGCAGATGCATATTCATCAGACCTCCCGGATGGGGTGGGAGGTATATAAGGCTTGCCTCTTCCTGAATAAACTGAGCGTGTTGTTTTGACATCCTCCCAGAGTCTGTGTCGTTGACTCTGCACCTACTCACCCCCTCCCCCAAAGGGATGAGTACAGAACTCTTCCATAACTGGTGCCCAAACAGGGACTGTTTGTTTCCCTTTCCTCATGCACGGCACTGGTTGAGCAGCCCCCTTGAGCGGTGTAGTTCAGTGAATAGGCCCCTCTACGGTGTGTGCCTTCCATCCCTTCAGCAGGGATGGACCCCCACTTTATTCATTTTGTTTGTTTTGTTTGTGAGTCTGTCTGTATGGTAGGGTGGCACATACTTTTATTCAGGCTCTCCTGGTGTTTCCATATAAGGGCTAGACCTTCAGGAAATAGAGCCACAGTCTGACTGGTGCGCTCGCGCGCGTGTGTGTGTGTGTGTGTGTGTGTATGTTCATGAGTATATACATGTACTTGTGGGTTGTGGTGCCTAGAGAGATGGCTCAGCAGTTAAGAGTGCTTGCTGCTCCTCCAGAGAACATGTGGGAACCTGGTCTTTGGATGAGAGTTCTGTTCTTGGCCAGAAAAAGGGAAGTGGCCTCTGAAGTAACCCTTTAATTGTTTTTTATGCCCATTTTGTTGGCTATAATCACTGGTCTAAAGTCCTCCTCTTCTGAGGAGGTCATTAAGGCCCACAATAAGTATTACCATGAACAATGTAATACCAACTTATCTATCACTGTCATTCTGTCCATGACTGATATTGCTTCCTCTTCTGCTATGCCTACTCGCCCCCTCAACCAAAGAGAACAGCACAAGATCCTGACACAAAGGAAGAAGTAAAAGGTATCTTTATTAACAGATAATATGATAATAGTATGATATGATAATTTTTAAGTGATGCTAAAAATTCCACCTGGAAAATCGTACAACTGATGAATACTTTCAACAAAGTAGTTGAATATAAAATAACTCACAAAACTCAATAGCTATCCTAACACAAAAGACAAATGGATTGAAAAGGAAATGAATGAAACAGCACCTTTCAGAATTGTCTTAAAAAATATAAAATATCTTAGGGTAATTGAAACCAAGAAAGTGAAAGACTTGAATGCTAAAATCTTTAAGGCATTGAAGAAATAAATTGAATAAGATATCAGAAGATGGAAAGATCTCCCATGCTCATGGACAGGTAGGATTAATATACCACAAATGGCCATCCTACCAGAAGTAATCTACAGATTTAATGCAATATCCTTCAAAATTCCAGCACATTTCTTTACAGATCTTGAAAGGACCATTGTAGCTACATAAGGAAACACAAAAACCCAGGACAGCTAAAACAGTACTGAATAACCAAATAACTGCAGTATATATCACCTATCACCATCCCTGACCTGAAATGTACTATAGAACTATGATAATAAAAAACAGAGGGTACTGGCATACAGAAAAGACACATTGATCCTTGGACTATAACTGAAGACCCAGTCATAAATCCACACACTTATGGATACCTAATTTTTAATAAAGAAGCCAGAAATAAATACTAGATAAAAGACAGCATCTTCAACAAATAGTACTGGTCAAACTGGTTATCTGCACTTAGAAAAATACAAATAGATCCACACTTATTACCCTGCACAAAACTCAACTCCACAACCTTGTATCTATAATGATGTCCTGCCTGCAAGATACTCTAGTGTAATGGCAACTCTAGCTCCAGGAAATGCATCACCCTTTTCTGACCTCTTTGGGCATTGAACTGATGTGGCCAAACACGTACTCAGCTATAAAACAAAACTAAACAAAACAAGTAATCAAACAAATTTGTTTTTCATTAAAATAAAAAAGGGAAAGTATGTAATGTCTTCAAGGTCTCCAGAACCATTACTACCGTAAATTGGAATGAAAACAGAAACTGTGGGTTATGCCTACCAGAGAGTGCACAGTGAAAGCTGGGCACATGTTCATCTATTGAGCATTCATAGTAATTAGCTGATTTCTGCCTAATCTGTAAGCTGTAATTTTAGGTGTGTAACTGGAGTTTTGATAAAATAATATAGAACTGTTCAGAATTAAAAGCTGAATTTATCAAAAGAAGCTTCTATAATGCAGAAAACTATATCAACTCATCACAAGGACTTGGAAATTTTTCTTCCCACATACTAGATATCAGGAGAACTATTTGGAAATTCTAAATAATGATTTCAATATTATCAAGTTTTTAAGCACAGAGGAAACTAAGTCATCGGTGGTAGGGTGGACCTTACTATCAGAACAGTGATTTTGCAAAAACTACATAATAAATTAAATTCAGAAAGAAGCTTCAGACAAGGGAACCAATTCAGGGTGAACAATTGCTGAAGAGGTTAAGCAAGTGGTTTTATGAGTAAGCACTAGGAAAATGTCATAGGTCCAATTTTAGATTTGTCAACATCATGGTGTGGGAGTGTGCCGGGTAGATCAGAGGAATCATGGTCACAATACATGGCAGAATGTCAAACTCCATTTATACAAATTTGCAATATGATGGAGCTTCACTTTTAGATGATCAATTACAAGAGGATAGAATATAAAATATCTTCGATTTTATATTTCTAGTAACTATAGTACTCCTAAGATTTTAAATTTCAAAGATGTCACACATACACATCTCTATAAAATGAACATAGTTATTGCTAATTTAAGTCTATAACTGAGTAAGATTACCATGTGAATTCTCTTTTAGTATTTGCAGTTTTTGAAAGACCACTTCCAGTTCATTATAAAGATGGAGAATAATGCAAAAACAATCAATAGAAATATTTAAAAGAGCCTGTAAAAGTCCGAGTGAATAAGTGACCTAGATAAGACTATAGCTGAGGACAGACAGACTCAGCTCCTAACTTACATATGGTAATCTAATTTTATGGTTAAATTCTTTGTGTTTGTATGTGCATTTTCTTGGGATGAAAATGATGAATCCAAAGAAGCAATAATCACAGTGAAAAACAGCCTTTGTGCTTTAGTCAACAATGCTTGTTCTCATAAAAAAAAAAAGTCAGAAAGTTGAGGTCATCCTAAATTGCTTGGTACTCCAATGAAATAAAGGTATCATTGAAAATAATTTAATGTATTATCAGAACTTTGTTTGGTCTGAGAGATTGGCTGCACCAAGCTCGTATAACAGCAATAAAAAGGAAGTAAAAATTCCATTCAGTTAATAAGAAACCAGACCAAGAATGATACAAACATACATTTCTGGGTTCAGAGAAATTCTCAAGTTCATTAACTTGGCATCAAGAATATTGTTCCTCTGTGTGTTCCAAACACAAACACAATAATTAAATGCATTTTTAATCACAAAAAATATGGAAGATGCTGTTTTATGGTCAAAATTTTATTCTCTCCTAAAGCAAAGATAAGAAAAAGAGGAGACAAACACAGATGAAACTTATTTCTTCATTAGGTTGTTACTTCCCTATGATGTACCAAAGAGACCTAGAGATGCGCTTATGCATATTAAAAGATCAGTGAATAATAACTGTGCATGAAAGGAAGTGTACTTAGTCAGATTTAAACACCACTTTTGGTGCAATGATAATATAAGGATAATTAAGGTGTAGAGGACAAATAAATCAGTTTTAAGAACATATCATACAGCATTTTATAGTGTAAGATACACACTGATGTAAAGAAAAAATATACTTACATAGAGAGTAAATACATTTTGCACATTAAATTTGTAATATCAGACTGTGACTTTTTTTCTAGTTTCCCCCTAAGATCTCTGTTTGCTTAAATGACTCTGGTTTTGTTTCAGCTATTATTTTTGGAATCCTTACTATATGTCTGTACTTTTCATATCTTACATAATTTGAACCTAATCAAAATACTATGAAGCTGTTATTTTATATTCCTAGTTTAGGAATGAAGTTGATGGACAGGTTACCTATATCCCATCATATCACATTTAAATGTAACATTCAAATAGATCTGCTCTATTCTATTTTGCAACCTTTCCTGTTTTCAATTTTTGGCTACTAAAAGTACATTATATACTCACCTCCAGAAATACAAATTTAAATATAGTTTATTTGTTTTATCCTACAAATATTTCTGTTTGTACAACTATTTTCACATCTGTATAACATGATTTATTTTTTTCAAGATTCAGATGATATATATGTATTTATATGGCTGTATTTACAAGTTAGCATACTATGTAAGGCAGAACTCTTAAGTTATAAAATCAATGTGGATTACTAAAACTGAAATTCTGTTCTTCATTTTATTTCACTTCATTAAATTTGTTTACTTTCTCTTCTGGTTCATATGGTGATAATTATCTGAGTTTGGCTTCTAGAATCAAAGAACAGACACTGAATTTGATAAACGAAATAGCATCCTTATTCCTGGCTGGCAAAGTCATTCAGCTGTAATGATGAGTTCTAGTATTCATCCCTAAATATAGCAGTGTGAGAGTGTGTGGGTGCAAAGGTGACTCGTTTGTTCAGATCCATGACCTCACATCCACCGCTCTCGGTCACGTTTGGAGAGTGAGCAGCTCCAGATTTGCATCAGAAGCAAGACTGAGCATTCACACTGCTTAGGCGCTGAGATTAGGAAACAGGGGCCTCTGCATAAACCCACAAGGAAAAGATGCCACAAGAATCTCACAGCATGTTATAATTAGCTGAGTAACTGGGCTGTGCAGGTCGCTCATGTATCAGCATAGGTCAACTGAGCCAGAAGGTCAACTAGCTTTATAACATTAGCCAGAAATAACCCTTCCATGGCTCGCAGTCCTTCCTTCCTTCATTCTTCCACACCTTGTAAAACCTTCCACATCTACTGAAGTGTGTGACTGTTCATAGTTGCAGGAAGTGCCAATATTTCCCCCTTTCACTGTAGTCCAGTTTATTCTTTATGCCTTAATTTTCAAAATATGGCATGATTTTAATCTCTCACACATTGTTTTATTCCAATTTTATATTTACAACTTCATAGCTAAGCATGTTTCCAGAACACCATTATATTTACTATCAGTAGTAATTTTACTTTTCCTTCATTAAGTAATTTTTCATGTGATTGGTGTATTTTCTTGAATATGCTCACTTTTAGTGTTTAGGCAATGATGACAGGCTGAAAAAGTGTATTTATCCCACATAATAATTGTATTGTAGATATGTAATAATGATTAAAAGTAAAATTTTCTAAGATATATTTGCTCACCAGAATACTTTTGCCTGCTAAACTTGTTTATTTGCTGACAGTAATTTAATCATTTATTTGCAAATAGCAATATGTCAAGCTTTTCCAAATATTTAAGTTTTCAACTTGTTAAAATAGCTATTTTTTAAAACTACGAATTTGGAATAGATTATGTGAAGTATTTGTTAAAGTATTTTTTCTTGAGAAAGGCAAAATTTAGTTTTATTTAGCTTTAAAGCAGTCTTCAAAAACCTTAAAAATTTTAATTTTTCATTTTATGCTATTTCTGTTAGCATAGTAAATAATTATTTTATTTAATAATCTACAGCAGACTTGTCAGGACTAAAATATGATTAAGCTTTACTTACATTTATTTTGGGAGACTTAATATTATTTTATTAATTGAAATAACTTACAATTTTTAATTAAAATGATTGTTTACTAAAATTGGATATAAATTGAGTTTGTGGTATTAGATATACATGTTCAAAAACAAAAATATATGAGAATACTGATACAAATAAAATGAAAATAATAATGAAGATGGGAAGTATTCAAAGCTTGGATTACTGTTGCAGTTTGCAGTATAAATGGCGGGACATCTCTCCTGTTGAGTGAACCTTAAATGCAAGTAGAGAGCTGTGATTACCATCGAGATATAAATGCCACTATTCTATCCCAAGGGTTATCATGCCATGTTGGGCTTTGTTGTAGCTTGTAAGTTTTGAAGCTTGGTAGGACTGTTGATTGCTTCCCTCACTGGGAATTTAGCACACCTTCTGGTACTGTAAAATGTAGTCCTCAGGAAGAACGCTTTCAGGTCCTCATATTCAACAGGTCTTGTGTCCAAAGGGCACGGCAACTTCAAGAACAGGGACTTACCTTCAACCTCTATGAGGTTTGCAAAGTCCACAGCAATCGCTTATATTGTTTGAGGAGTCTCATGGACTCCGCTGACTAAGAGCTCAAGGGTATTTCTCATGATTGATACTAGGTTTTTGTTAAATAGTATGTGGCTTTTGGGGGAGTACTGTCAGCCCAAGTAAGATAACTTCATTTGAACTGTATGTGTATATGTATATGTGTATACATGTAGCCTATTCTATTGTGTGCAATTTAGTTAAATAAATAATGTGATTCCTTAATAGCTTTTTCAGACCTTCCTTAGTGTCGACTTACCATTCTCCTACCCTCTCCTTCTGTATTGACACCCCTCCCTCAACCCAGTTAAAGCCCCCACCTATTTTACATATTCACCCCTTCAAAATAACTTGTACCCTTCTCATCTTCTGTCTAGTGGTCCATCTTCATGGCCCTGTTTTCTGTGGTTACTCTAGGTTATATACTCACATCCAATAATTTTGCTGAGAACCACAGGTGAGAAAGAACATGTAGCATCTGTCTTATTGGTCTAGTTTACCTGAGAGCGAACTTCCTTACAAATATGTGTGAAAATATTGACAGAAGGGTACAAATTGGGCACTAGTGATATGGAGGAGAAAATAGAATCAACAAAAAGTGCTTAAAATGATATAATGAAGTTTTATAATGTGTATGCTAATTTTAAAAATTAAATATAAATGTGTAAGATTTTCAGCATAGTAGTATAAAGAAAATATGGTAAGGGTAATGTTTTTAGCATTGTCTATGTTGCCTGAATGAAGAGTTTCAAGATCTTTCTTGTCATCCTGAAAATTCTACTTTTCCTTAGTTGAATTATGAGTCTATAAAAGTTGAAAGTCAGAAACCACAATATCAATTACACTTCTAAGATGGGTAAATGAATTCTTCGGACCCTCTCATTAAGACCTGTCAGCACCTGACTTCTCGAAGTAACACATTTCCTTCACAAAAGGACATTGCTAAAGTTTGCCTTGAATATCCAATTATCATAATTAAGATATTTGTGTCTAAAGTAGTTGGTATTATTGTTGGCATGACTAACATATTGAATCAGCAAATGTTTGCTATATGTTGTTTCTTAAGCTTGAAGGAAAAGTAATCAGTGTGACAACATATAGTTTATGCCAGAGTGGGCTATCAACCTTCATGAAATAATTATGACAAAGTCATTTACATTATTAAAATATAGTATTACAAGGTGGTATGATGTCATTAAGATTTTGTCAATGTTCAAAATGTACTTGGTAATTCTTGTTCTGTACATTTATTCATTCTTCAGTAAGACATACTAAATGTTTTAATCTTTTATAAGGCAGTATTTTATATAATTAATTATACAAAATAATATAGATGATGGCTCATAGCAGTTTTTCACTTTTTAAAATAAATTTTAAAATGCATTTGTACTTTCTCAACAGGTCCACTTGTTTTATGTGGATACACTTGCTTCCCACTACAAACAGCATGATAAAAAGAACTGGAAAGAGTGAGGCTATTTCAACAAATGATCTTGAAGAACTTTAGTTCATGACTGAAACAGTTAAAATAACAAAAATGTAGACTTTTAATCTGACTGCTATGGAGTGTAAGGAGGCTCATTCCCACTACAGAAACTCAACCTTTTAAGCAAATAATCTCAAGCCACCTACCAAAGTGAAAAAGCAAGTAAAATCCTGCAGGTTTAAGTGTCTCAGCATCTAAAGCCACCAGGGGCACAATGAATGTTGTAATGCAGCTATTTTTTTTCTAAGGTTATCTTGACCTTGGCCATCATGGCTGCTACAGTGACCTATAGAAGATATTGGACATCAATCAAGACAATGAAATGAGCAGAGAAATACATCTGGCAGCTGGCAATGTAGTGGGGTTGGGGCTGTCAGCATTCCGCCATGGGGAGGGGGAGTCAACGGACTCTCATCTTAGGTTATAATCATACTCTTCTCCTGAGCAGCTTCTCTTGGTGTCAGAGAGTGACAAAGGACATCAAGGAGTGGTGGAACTCACTAGTGACACACGTTTCGTAAGTCTTTACCTATACAGGGAATGGGATGTTTGAGTGACGTAGTTGTCTCTTAATTACCCATTCTCCTGTAAGAAATCCTAACAAACATAATAAAGTCATTATGTAAAGCTGAGCATGGATTCCTCTCATTGTTCTGTTGGCACTCTCTCTATCTGGGCATATTGTTTATGACTCCCTCTCAGAAGTCATTCAACTATGAGGTGTTAGTACTTTCATTGTTCTATATGTGTACACATTAGAACTGCTAGCATGTTCATTGGGCAGCTAATGCATCTGTGGAGAGGAGTGTTAGTGTTCAAAGGTAGTAGTGATGAACAGTCTCACTAAATAACTTACAATTAGATTGCATCTGTATCCATCTGATTTTCAGATCCATCACCAAAATAAAGTGACCCAACAAGGCCAGGGTAGGGTTTAAGTCATCTCTGATATAGTCAGTTATGCTTTGATTTTACATTTGAGGGTTTTTCAAATATATGTGACCTTGCTATTTATGTTGATGAACAAGCAGAACGAAGAAGTATTTCTATTTGTTAGGTAGCTAGCTAGATATTAGCAGGCTTGAAGAACACTGATGCTGAAGCCCACCCATGCCATACCATAACCAATGTCTTGATAAACCAAGTGCTAGGATTTCAGTACTCTTATTATTGATCATAGGAGGGAGACCTGAGTAATATCTTTGTCCTTGGGAAAAGATACACCATGTTGAACTGATGTTGAAGGTCTTTAACTATTAACTATCTAAACCTGGTTCCAGGAACTTTATACCTTATAAAACAACTAGCTAGTGGTTGGTGTTACAAACACTGCCTTCCAGAAAGAATCAATCAAATGGGTTGGGCAGGAAAATGCTCTACAGAGAGGCTATCTCTTCCAGATAAAACGTAAGTCAGCAGAATGATTCCTTTGGGCCACAGCTCACACACTTGTGGGGAATGTGCTGTTCTCAGCAATGAACTTCCTACCTTCTATGCTATACTCTGTGTCTAAAATTCAGTGTTGGTCAAGGGATGAGAAGCCAGGGTTGTATGATAGGGGCAGAGGAAGATCCTAGTGGCAGTCATGAGTGTCATGTAGAAACATTTTCCCAGATGGAAACAGTATTTACTCTCCCAATGCTTTACATATAAAGAGTAGGAACATTGTATTTGAATGTGATTATTGGATTATTTATGAACATTACTGTTCCAGATACTTGATATTGAAGTCAGTGAGGGTAGTCTTAAGTCCTACCTTTAACTCTGTTGTCCTCGGCATACAGCCAGACTTACTATTCTTATAAACCCAAAGGAATTCAAGGGCAAGAGCCTGCAGTAGCCAGAGAGGGGGCAATGCTTATCTGGAACTCCACTGCTGTGAAAACATTAGGCATGATTTCTCCTTATGATGATAGAATTTCAATTTTATCCTCTCTAGAAATTGCATAAAAATATTCTGTGTTTCCAGTCAATACACATTTTAACAGACAAACCCTTTCTCATCATACTTTCTTATTATGTTCTGCAAAAAATGACAGATTACTAACAAGAGTTAGGGAGAATTTGGAAATAAATTACCAGAATTGGTGATAAATTCAAACAATGCTGTAAAACCTCCGTGAGTTCCAGGTGACACCAATAAATCAAACTGAAAATTGTATTCCTGTTCAACGTGTGTATTAATTCCACCACACTCACTCAAGCTGTCTTTGTGCTCATGTGCTATTCCATGAAAGTTTTCTGAGTAAAAGAGTATGATTGAAAAACAATTATTTGAAAGCTCAAATTATATTTGTACCTGCAAAGTTAAAGTATGAATTTGACTGTCTTTATCTGTCAAATCAATGGCTTGCTTTGACTTTCAAAGACCCAACAGAAGATTTAAGAAATTGTTATATTATTTTTATCAGTTATATGGCAACGATTTATTTTTTTCCCCCCGCAGTCCTACTGAAAACTGCTGATAGGTGTAATTTAAAAACAGTATACTGAAAGAAGGCAGAGATAAATATGAGTGCTGATCTTCCTTTTGATTTTGCAGTCACCACAATTCTTCTCTTTATAGATATGTACTTTCGGAGTACACTATTCAAACAAGAATGATATTTGTACTCTTCCAAAGACATGTTTTCTCTCTGACATGTCTGCTGATGCCTTCTGGACTGTGATTTACAAGTTGCTTCTGAAGACTGAATTTCTCATGTGTATAAATCAAGTCTCCATGAATAATGAAATTATTAATATCCTGAAAAGTATTTTAAGAGCTCCTACATAAAGCATCCAATATATGCTGTAGGATAATAGAATACTCAAATTAGGCACTTTCTATTCTCATGTAGTCATTTTGATGAAATACTGTGAAATGGGGAAAAACCTTGAAGTAACAAAATTTTGGTTGTGAGGGTGGGAGAAAGGTTAAGAATGGTGAGTTTACAAAGTATTACATAGGCTCATAAATTAATCTGAGACTGAGTGAAGAAATGGTATTTCAGTCGTGGAAGAAAAACATTCAAAGACTTAAAGATGCAAATACCCAGGAAATGGGAAAATGCATAGATTTAGAATGGAGAAGACTGCTAGGAAGCCTCTTGCAATAAGGCCATGACACATAGCATTGGGTATAGGTGGACAAATGTCAGGGGATGCCATTTTAAAATTCTAAAATCACACAACTGTGTTCATATGCTTCTATAAAAGAAATGGCAGGCTGAACTAAGGCACATTTAGAAAATAAATGTCTTTAGCTTGAAAAACATTTAACTAAGAAAATTTTGTGTGAGGTCTCTTATTATATCAAAGGCTAGAGTTATGAAAATATGAAAAATTGGGAGGACAAGAATGGGCAGACTGAAGCACAGCCCTGTGAGTTGTTAAATTGAAAAGTACTAGCTGAATTTTCTCTTAACAGACTGGGTGGATAGAATTAAGGTGAGTCAAGGGTTGAAATGAAACCAACATCTCTAACTTATCCCAGTGAAGAGGAGTGCAACAATCAATCACAGTGATAAGTGAGGTGTAAATCATTTTGGGATGAAATTTATGAATTTCACTGTTACATTTGATCATCTTGGGCTGAGACAAAGACATGTCACAGAAAGAATAGGTTCTGTGTTAGAGCAGTAAATGTAAATTCCAGGAATATCTGCATCATTGGGAGAGTCAAATTTGCTAAGAAATCTTCTTTAAAAAAATTAAAAGAAAGGGGAGAAATGGTACAAGAAAATGAGACAAGCTTGTAAAATAATTCAATAACTGTTTTATAAATAAGGTACGTATATTTAACTCAATGTACTATGCTTCCTCTCATAAGATGCTTAAGGTGAATTTAAAAGTAACTTATTTTTCATACAAAATTTCACTTTAGGAGCACCAAAGAAGAAAAAACGTTTGCTAGAAATTCCTTGGTCAATGCTTAATAAGAAGTGCCAGAGAATTTCCTCAACTCTGTACTCTTACAAATGAGGGAAAGCATCTTGAGCCAAGTCATGCCTCTTCCAGTTCCCAATTTCCTATGTGAAAGGATTTGAGACTCGATAGAAAACATATCTTAACAAAGTTCATTGAGCTGTGATGGAGTCTAATTCTGAACAGCGGTGCACTGTACATGTCTTATAACCCTCACACCCTACAACGATTATGCAGAAACATCAACAGAAAACACAGTGTGGAAGTTACCATCCATGAGACACCAGGACTCTCAGCTACTGAACAAAGTTCCTTAAAGCCATGGCAAGAAAACAGATTAGAGTTTTAAAGACTAGCAGGGAACACGGTGCTCTTAATATCGAATTTACAGGATTTGGCTCACCAGAGTTTTAATCTCAGGCAAACAGCTTGCTGCATCTTAGTTAATACCCTTGGGTGGAAACTAATTTTACTGTTGATTAGCTATGAACATATTTGAGCTTGTACCACAATGAGAAGAGACAAAGTTTGAACCAGTATTATATATTTTTTTCACTTTAGTAATCATTTAGTACTGAGGAGTAGGTATTTACATAGATAGGTATATTCTTAGAAAATTTTATTCTTTCAAATAAAACAAAGGTAAAACTCCCTTAAATATACACTTTTTTCACTGTTGATTAAAGAAAAATAACATATCTTTTGAAATTTTGTTAAGGACTCAGGATTGAAGTTAAATCTCACCTCCTAAATATACACTTACTACATTTTTGTTAATGGTAGCAGAGAAAAGTATCACAAATAAATAGATTTAGGGATTCTCTTTCCCTCCTTCCTTTCCCTCCCTCTGCTTTCCTTATTTTTCTTTCAAATTACAAGCTCTGACAAGATGCAGTGTAACACGTACAGTAAATAGCCAATGTCCCCTCACAATTTGCCATGCGCTGAAGCAATGTGGTTTCTCAATGAGATCTTTGACACTGGTTTTTTAAATTCCAAGTGTTTATAAAATAATCATAAAAGGGAAATGTCACAACAAGTGCTTTATACAAAAAGTTATTGTCTCCATGTTGATTTTATTTCAGCTTATTTCTCTTTATTGTACAGATTTTGTTAGGATCTTGGGTGGGTTGTGCATGCTAATAATTTTATCTGCTGCCTTATTTTAATATTCATCCATATACCTATCCACAGCTATTTTTATTACATGTAGATGTATATAAAACAAAATACTTCACAGTTTTTTTTCAGTGTGTTACATCCAGTTACTCAAACAGTTTATTAAGATTGCCAACTGACCTGTACTACTTTTAATATAGTTACAGAAAGTATTAGTGTCTATATTGACTTAAGGAGTCAAATATGATTTATAAACAAAAACAAAAAAAACACATCTACCTTGTTTGCAGTTAGGGAGAGCATTATAATACATGTGTATATTAAAAGAAGACAATAACTGTGAAATTTTAATGAAGAGAGTAAGGTGGCGTATGGGAGGACTTTGAAGTAGAAAAGGAAAGGAGAATTGTGTAATTATATTATGTGGTTGATATATTGTACATCCCAATAAAACCCCCAATAAATTTATCTGGGGGTCAGAGAACAGAACAGCCACTAGATTAGACATGGAGACCAGACAATGGCAGCACACACCTTTAATCCTATCACTTGGGAGGCAGAGATCCATCTGGATCTATATGAGTTCAAGGCCACACTGGAAACAGAGCCAGGCAGTGGTGACACACACCTTTAATCCTAGGAAGTAAGATGGCAGGACACAGAAAGCTATATAAGGCATGAGGAAACACAAACTCATTCTCTTGAGGCTGAGAACCAGGAACTAGAGGCTTTTAGCAGCAGTTCAACTAAGACTCTCAGGGGTGGACTCAGAGGCTTTCAATCTGAGTACTCATGGAAACAGCATTGGCTGAGGAGTTGGTGAGGTGAGGTTGGCTGAGGCTTGTTCTATTTCTCTGACCTTTCAGTTTTCACCCCAATATCTGGCTCCGTGTTTTTTATTTATAAAACTTTTTAAGATTCATATTACAATATTATAATCTCAAAAAGAGAAATATTTTTAGTGTGAATTTTTTTAAATTTTCTGCTTCTTTGTAAACACAATAAATAGAAAACTTAGTACTCAAAATGCAGCCAAGCCTGGGCCTCTATCCCACTATTAAACAGATCACATGATATCATATGTAGCTATGAGAAATAAATTATGTGTATGTAAAATGCATCAGGGTTTCAACTCCTTTTGTATTTATTAGCATTCCCAAGGTATTGATCTATAATGTATTCAAAATACTTCAAGAAAAATCATCTAGCAAATTAAAAATAAATCATATTGAATATCTGATTAGTTACTGAGTGTGGGCATTTGAAAAGACTCATAGTCAAGTCTCCATACAACAAACACATACACATGGCTCTCTAATTCTCCATGACTGAGCACTACAGAGGTACTTAGGTTATGTTTGATTTCACATCTGTGTCTCCAACAATTCACATTTTATTATTTCGGAACAAAGATTACTAAAAATTTTTAAAGTGGTATTTTACTAAAACTAGTTTTTTCCTGAAAATTAAAACAATATAAGCAAAACTAGAATCTGTACTTAAAAATAATCTATGAATTTCTATAACTATTTTTAATGTTAGTTTTACTTAAATACATTACTTATACTAAAATATTTAGTAATTTATTAGAAGGAATAAAAGCTTCCTTGTATATTTTGTGGTAAATGTTCTACTAAGGTTTGCATCCAACAAAAGTAAAAAGAAAACTCACTTGTTTGATGGATGATGCCATGAATCAGGATAGCATAACAGATTAAACAGCTACATGTCATCAATTTGTGAAAACTATCAACATGAAATTAAAATTAACATTTTAAAGTTATCACTTGATTACTTCATGTTCCTCTGGTAGGAAGATGATGATGCCTGGAGAAAAAACACTGTCTTTTGGATATGGCAGAGATCACCCATAAAGCATCTTCAATATGGTGGGTAAACAAGTCCCATATAATCACTACATCAGTCAAGATGCTGACATGGATAGGGGAAATTTCACAAGGTCCATCGTGAGATGAGGAGCTACAGGCAATCGATGGCTGATGAGAGAGGGAGAATCAGTTTTCTCCAGGGACAAGTCCCTCACCACTTATCTAATTCCCTGCGGCCATAAAACAACACTAAACTGAATCAGTACATTGCATAATATATATTTATGTATAATGTATATATTATAATAATTATAGAAGTCATGAAATTCAGAGGGAAGAAGGGAAAGCAGAAGTTGGAGTGGGAGACAAAGGAGTAGAAATATAAATACAGTATTCATGTATAAAATTCTCAAAAAATAGTATATTATTATAATTACTTTAATATATAAAAAAGACATTCTCGTAATATCATCTAAGAAATCTAAGATCAAAGTGGTCTCAAGCATAACAAATTGTATCTATTTATATGAATTATATATTATGCATCTTTATTAATACATAATATGTAAATATATTGTCATTCTTAATGTATTCAATGGAGATCCTATCATCTCAACTTTTAACATTTTCCCCAATATATTCTATTTTTTATCTCTCTCACAAAATTTTTGGTAAGTATCTATGACCCTTTGTGTTAAAATAGCATCATTAATAAAATTTCTGTGCATATAACCTAATAAATGTGAAAATGCATGGGATTTTAAGGTGTTACGTAGTATCTCTATTGATATGTAATATATTTTTTGTGTCATGGATTTTATATACATGTAAATATATTAGCATCTTCATTGCATTTGATAGAGATTGTATTTTCTCTAAATGTTTAAGTTTTGCTCAATGTATTCCATTAAAAAAAATCCCCCTCAAAAGGTTTTAACATGTGTCTATAACCCGTTGTGTTAAAAAAGTACTAATCAAATTTTTATTCATACTCAGTATATTAGGGTTTTCTAGAATCATACAACTTATGGAATGAATATGTATATATGGGAATTTATTGGAATAACTTACAGGCTACAGTCTAACAATGGCTGGTTATGAGGTCTGGATTAAAGGCATGTGTCATCCAGCCTCAAGCTTTGAGACACAGTTGTGCTCTCCATTTGTGTATTATAGTTCATTCCACTTATAGTCAAGTTGACAACCAGGAATTTCTATCATACTCAGTTAATTAAATTTTATTCCTGTTAAGGAAGAAATAAAATATGACATTTTATCAAAAATTGTAACTGTGGGGTTCTTCCATTTGTTCTTTTAGATACATTACATGTCTTCTTCAAGACTTCTGCATGAGGCTGGTGGATATAATAACTGGGTTCTGTTTCCTCTCATTTTAGTGATGTCTAGACAAAATCTAGAGTCTCTTACAAACACAATGAAGTGCCAATGATATTTTAATGGTTTCTATTGACTGTCAACTGGACAAGATCTAAAATCACTCATGAGACAAGCCTCTGAACGTACTGGTAAGGATGTTTGCTGATTAGGCTAATTGATTTTTATTACTTTTGAGAATTTCATATAATATCTTTTGATTACATTCACTTGCCCTCCCCAGCTCTCCCCTTTCCTATTGAATTTTCTTTACAACCTTATGTCCAATTTGTGCTGCACTTATATTCCTGGATGGATTTCCACTGCTGTAAGATTGGAATAGGAAGCCTCACTCTCAAAGTCAGATAAACCTTTCTGCAGAGGCCCAGTTATAAGGAAGTATAAGAGAAAATCATTTTGCTGTGTGCCTTCACATCTTGCTGATTGAATCCATTTACCCTGTTACTACAGAGTTTGCTGCCTTCATTCACTGATATTATAGTCCAGAATCTTTAGCCTTCTAACATGAACTGAGTGCCAGTGGCTCTCCAGGAATCTTCCAGAACATGAGTACAAAACCGGGACTGCTGACTAAGGTGTCTATCTCTTCGGCAGACTGAGCAGGTGCAGGGATCTCCGACTCCAGCATGAAACAGCCGTAATTGGACTACCAAGACCTTATGGTATAATCTATAAATAAACCCTCTTTTAATATATATTCATCCAACAGTTTCTGTTTCTCTAAAGAACTATGAATAATTTTTTCCAAGTGATTAGTTAAAACCAAACCCATTACAAATCCCTTAAAGAGTGATGTATGTGTCAGTGGTTGTTTGCTACCAGAGAAAAATGGTGTCCACCAGACAAATCTCTGAAACTGGGCACACAAGGTCACATTTTCTGAGCCTGGAACAACTCTGTAATCCTAGTAAAGGAAGTATTTTGAAGAGGGATTCTTGAGTAACATTCCAAGGGGATACTGAGAGAATGTATAGTCTTCCTCTTGCTCAATTCCAACACTTTATATAATTTTTAAAGAGGAAGATCTGGAAAGATAACAGAAGAAGACAAAGGCCAGTTTATTCATCTACTGTGTTCCTTCTTCTGTGTGTCATCTGTGACAGGTACTCTAAGGTACTCTGCCCTGGAGGTGACTTTCTCTACACAAGGTTTCTCAATCCAGATTCCTGCAACTATTTCTCCCCTGCCCTGTCAGTCATGGCAGTGGTGATAGCTCAGGATTCTTATTCTCTCCTTCAGGTCCTTCTGAAGCTACACCTGTGTGGTTAACTCTTATCCAAGAATTCCATGTTCAGTCTTCCCTTTTCTACTATGATCTTAAAACAATATGAAGGCAATCTTCCTAGGAGGAGGAATAATTTTGCATCACAATGTGGTAATCATAGTATGCCTATATCAGAAGTATCAATAAACAAATCAAATTAAATCTTAAAACAATAATATATAACTAACATGTAACCGAACATAAAGAAGAGTTAAAATAACAAAGATGCATGTTGTTTTGGAAAATATGAAATTAACAGAGGAGAAAATATTTGGGGACCTTATTGAATAATGGATGAAGTACGAGACACATGCTCATAGCTTATGAAGGAAAGAAGTTTTAGCCTTTCAGAGACCTTGCTAAAAAATAAAATAACAAAATAAAATTCCTAGTGCTATGCTCCACCCTTGTAAGCCCAGCTTACCGCAAAGGATATGCCTCAGTTGATTCTACAGGGCAGGAGCCGACAAAGTCTCTGTAGATCATTGCTCAACCACTGAAATCCAATCAATAGCATCTACGTTCAGTGAGAGACTATGTCGCAGAAATGTAAGGTAGATAGTAGCTGAGGAAGACACCTGGTGTCAACATCTGGCCTCTACACACAAGCTTACATATGTGTGATTGCACACATGCATGCACGGGCACATGCACACATACAAACGAAACTTCTGAAAACTAATAAGTTGTAATACTTAAAGATTTATTTATAGTTAACACACTGTTATTTCATTTCCCCCTCTTACATCGCATTTGTTCCACACGAATTAATGTGTCACCTAGAGTTTGAATGCCACATGAATGCAATATTCTCAGGAGTATCTTAACCCAAGGACAACGAAGATTTGTTTTGTTGTTTGTATGTTTTCAGTTGTTCAGACATTGTGCACCTGTTCTAAAGACAACATGCTCTCTTAACCTGGTGGTAAAAATCTGTATTAATTGTAACTACAGAACATACTCAGAAAAATCCTGATTTGGAAAAGTTTTAGAAATGTTTCTTTGTCTTCTTGCATACTCTGATAGGAGCGGTTGCATTGCTTTAGACGTCTCTGAAAAGGGGGTTTATTAGATTTTTTTTTAAGTATTTTGTTCTTTGGAGGTAGGGAGATGGTTCAAATGGTAAAGCGATGCCGCTCAAGCTTGAGAACCTGACTTCCATTCTTAGTAGCCACATAAAACAAAAGCACAAACACACAAATGACAAGGACAATGCCACTGGGTAGGCTGGGTGATGCCTGTAATCCCAGGGTGGGGAGGCAGGTGCAGGTGCATCCCTGGAGCCACCTGGCTGGCCAGTCTACACAAATGTGTGAGCTCCACATTAAGTGGAAGATCATGTCTGAATGCATAAAGTGGGGAGTGACTAAGGAAGACAACCTCTAACACACACCTGCATGCACACAAAAATATGCACATACACACACATCACATCACACACACATACATCACACACACATATACACACATATCACACACTTCACACAAATAAAAAAAAAATTCAAAAATATTTATTCTGTCAAAAACTTACACACCAGAAGTCAAATTTAGGAATGCTTTTAAAACTGAAATATTAATTTTGTCTCTCTTTCCTTAGGATTGGGCCACATTGACTTGTGTGTTTTTTCTCAGGTAGAATATCTAATTCCTTAGGGGGTGAAATTTACTTAGTATACAAGGACTAGGAGGTAAGCTCATACAAATGTGGTTTTGTTTGGATTTTCCTACATCATGGTCAGTCATGCAGTCTGGTTTCTTGGCTGTGCAATTCTCTATGGGATATAAATTTCCCATTAAGTTATTTTCTCTGTGACTGAAGAGCTTCTGCAAAGAATAGATAATTTAGAAATTGCTCTCAAGTCTGCTGGTGACGGCAAAGCTATCTTATCCCTGGGATCTAAGGATTGTTATGAATATTTTGTCTAGCAAGTGCATTGTATATAAAGTATAGACACACATGTTCAAAGATACCTTATTCCACTAGAAGTTACAAAACAGAAGTAAAGGACTTAATTGGTGAAATAAGAACACATAGTGTGTTTAGTACAAACACTGAGTATTTTGTTTTTCTCCGAGTACAAAAAGCTTCAGTACAAATTTCATCCCCTTGTATTCGCACCTGTTGTCATATGCACCATGTGGAATTAAATATGCAAGAATTGTATGTATTTTTTTTCATCCAATTGTAACACTTCTACTCAATCGAGCTTTACACACAATCCCAAACCTCTAAAATAATAAAAGAACAATAGCTACCATAGAAATACAGTGGTTTTATAATTTCTGATAAAAAAGAAATTTGTAAAAATGTACTGACTTTTGTCATGGAAAGTTATCCTACTATTTCTCTGTGGTAAGAAAGAATAAAGTCGCATTTACTTTCTAAAGACTTTGAACATGAGTGTAGGTGAATAAAGAAAATAGCAACACTATTGTTGCTGATTTCTCTGGTTAGCATGGGAATATGATTTATGTATATCCTTCTGTTTATTTCTCCTTGGTCGTGGAGATGAGTAAAGTGCCATGTAATAGATTTATTCATGGCTCTTCAACTACTGGAAAGGGTTTAATATTTCCCTGAGAATGTACATAAAACCCACAGGCCTCACACAGCACTGTATTATTTAGTCAGAAGCTTAAAACAACAAACCCTTCCCTCTACGCTGTTCATTATTTTGCTTAGATAAATGGAAAAGGCATGAGAAGATGCAAGTTTTCTACTGAGACACAACAGTGAGATCAAAGCTTCTGAGAAGACATTTTATAGTCCACAGTCAAATTGGTTATTGTCTTCCAACCTATGCCAGCAGGGAAATTTTACTTTGTTTCACTTTATTTTTATATGTGTTTAATACAACCTGGTTTCACTGATTTCAGTGGACTTCATGTGCATGCTTATTCTCCACATTCATGTGCTGATTCCTAAGTGCCAACATTAATTGACGTTGGAGCCTGACTGAGATTAATGTCCTTAAGAATGGAGACCAGACAGCTAGCTAGTTCTTTCTCTGCTATGTGAGATATGGTAATTTGTAGATGTAACCAACTGTTTTATTAAATAAAAAACACAGAACCAATGCAAGGAAGAAAGCCAAGAGGTCAGAGCTAAGAGCTAAAACCTTACCCTTCCTCCTGCGGTGGTCCTACCTCTCCGAACCAGCAGCACCTCCTGTGTTAAATTCCTTATATAGAGTTTCTGTTCTGCCTTCTCATTGGCAGAAACCAACCACATGACTGCCTCATCACGGCCTGTTTGTATAGACCTCCAGATGTTCCATGGTTGGTATTGAGATTAAAGGCATGTGTATCCAATGCTGGCTGTATTCCTGAACACACAGAGACTTACCTAACTCTGCCTACCAAGTGCTGGGACTAC
>CABHPH010137518.1:0-26768 GCA_902168325.1 Peromyscus nudipes
AAAAAAAAACCACATTCCAGAACTAATCTTATGAAGAAATAACCCTTTAATAAGATTACTGAAAAAAGTGTTAAGCTATGAAAAGTTCAGCACTCTTTTAAATTGCAAACAAAACACTGAATTTCAACCCAACAGGTCGCTTTGTTTAATTCATTCATCCACGCTTGGCAAAGACATTCCAAATTTGAACTTAATTAATATTCCTTCTCTTGGTTTCCATAGTTTCTTTTTAAACATGAGTAGCAAGCGGAAACTGGCAGTAACTTTACCCATATTCTCAAAAATAACTCCCTCTGGCTGTCAATATGGATGAAAAGGAAAAATTTTTCCGTACCCGAGGAGCCTCCATTTTCACGTCTTTTGTTTAAAGCTTTGCTGGTGATGTGTTTTCCTCTTTTTTATTTTGAGCATACAATCTGACATAGTTAACTCTTTCCTGGATCATGGCTCTGTCAGTACTTACGTAGAGAATAAAATATTCAAGTGTAGATTGCCATTCCTGGATCCGAACAGTAACCTCCCATCTCCTTCCCATCAACCAAGTAGGGGCAGTGTTCTTCTCTGCCGGAGCCTGGCAGTCCGGTGTCCTAGTAGGAACTCAGTGCCGTGGGCAAATCAGCTGGCACAGGAGGTCCCTTTGTTTAACAGTGAATGTACCTTTCTTTGGCCACTGTAAAAAAGGAATGAGTTGGTAAGGAACATGTGTATGAGTAAATGGCATTAGGTCCAATAACGTGGTTGGTTTACAGGAACAACTCATTTCAGTGGCTGGAGTGCAAGTTCTGCAATGTGACTTCTTCCCTTTGCTTACAGTGCCTGGCACTTACTAGGTGCTTAGTGGTTTTGATGAACGAGAAGATAAAGCCTTCCGTGCTGCTTGGGCCTCTATCTACCTGGGGCTCAAACTCCAAGAGGAAGAATTTTGTGGTAGCTCTTCCCTGGAAATATGTTGCCCTGATTCCTGAAAAGAGCAAACCTGATATTGGGAAGACTCATCACTCGCACATTTGGGGTGTTACAATTTACTGGTTTAGTTAATCGGGCACACACAACCTATAAATGGGCTCATATTGTCTTTGTTACTCATCATTGACCCTGAATCAGGCCTTGGAATCTAGTAAGCTATTAACACGTGGGCTCTGGGGCTGGCCTAGCCCAGTGCTAAAAGAACATTACCATCAACTAACTCTTGAATCTTAACTATTTGTTCAGAATTACAAAATGGCACACTACCTAAATTGTACATGTTGGTGTAGGTATTTCCAGCCTTTACTCAGGCAGTGAAAGGCCATATATTAGTGATGTGCTTACTGCACAATTAAGCATGAAAGACACTGATTATTTGAGATCAAGCTATCTGAAGATATATTAATAAAAACCTATAGCTTGATTATAATCAGGGTTTTGATAGCAGGGGTGGATTGAGATTTTTTTTACTCTTGAAAATTTCTGGCTTGTTTGATGAAGTGATCTGTTTTTTAGGGGTGGGTGCTAGATAATTTGCTGACAGTAGACGATTTCATTATAGTTTGATGCATTCCCTTATGGAGGAATAATAGCCCTGAAGGAAGCTCCTTTGTCAGACAAAATTAATCTAACAGTTCATCTGCTGATCTTGGGAAGGTGAAGTCATGAAAAAATACAAATCCAGATTTTATAATCTAAGCAGATTTTTTTAAAGAGACGTACCACGGATATAGATGCCAATAGGGAGCCATCCTGTCCTGTTTGATCCTTCTCTTACCTGGGTGGATTTCCATTGCTTTTCTCCATGCCTTAATTCATTTCTTACATAAAACAAGCAGCAGTACCTGCTGGAGAGTTTGTGTGCAGATTAACACAGAATCCGCCAGGGAAGTATTCCATGAGTGCTAACCATCATCATTAGGAGTTCCATAAACATGGGATTGGATGTGCTGGCTATTGCAGCATTGGAGAAGTGCTTTCCTATGTGCAGATTTAGATGGGGGCATCAGTGTTTCTATGCGATGGTGTGAGTAGGCTATCCTTGAATTAGAAACATGCACTTTACCTGTGACTGATCTGGTTCCTCTTTCAATCATTTTAAGGCAGAAAAGGTAAATGGGCCTTGGCATCAGGAGTGAGGGTGTGGAGCAGGGATAACTTTTCCAAGTGTTCATCTGGAGTATGAATATTCTCAGAGAGTTTTGTTGAACAGTGTTAAATTGACTTCAACACCTGCAGCCTGATTAAAAACCTCACAGGATTGTTGATACTGAGTTTTGGGTTCATAAATGAGAAAACTCACCACCATCAGTACAGTAAATCATGGGGGGTGGGGACGACTCAAGTACCAAGCATGCCGTAAGGTTTCATTGACTACTATAACCTTAGACTTGGTGTTGGATTCAAGATATTGTATTATTTTTTAAGTTGGTCATTTTTTTTTTTAGCCCAGTCAATGTAAGTAGCATTACACAGTAAAATATTTTCTTGCTCATGGCATATTATATAATTAGGTTAGGGGTATATATAGCATGTTTATGTTATTTCAAAAATGAAAAGGATGTGTCATACACACATGTAAGTTCACCTATCCAGGGATTATTATAATAGATTTTAACATCTTGGGTAAAATGATGTTAATTATTCAACAAACCCAATAAGCTTACAGTATATTATATCCAGAATGTTCTAAGAACGGGCTTGTGGCATCTATAGTATTTTTACCAACACCATTAAGAGTTCTGGATTTAAAAAAAGGAAGGAATTACAATTCACTTATTGTTTTAAATAACATTTTTATTAGGATATAACTAACTCCGGAAAGCACATATAAATGTACTCTTAAGAAATACATTCATGCCCAGGGATACCACAGACCAAGCTGACCAGGGAAGCAGGGAGGCTGATTGCAGCTCTCATTTGTCTTTCCTGGTCCCCCATCCAATCTCCCAGTCTCACCCCCACCTGCTGTGGCCTCCCTTTCTCTCTGCTTCTCCTCCGACTTTCCTCCCCACTCATCTTGCTGTCTCAGCCCTAACTTCAGCAGGCATTTCCTGGGAACTTGCCAGCCCAGCCTGCCAGAGAAGCAAGTAGGTGAGCTTCAGATCCTCATTTTCTCTCCTCTGCTTCCAATCCAGTCCCTCAGTCTCATCCCAGGTCTGTAGCAGACTACCTGTTGTGGCTTCTCCTCACTCTCTACACCCTTCCCCAGGGACTAAGCAGATCCTGGTAGCACACCCTGTTTTCCTCCTTCCTGTGGGCCCCTCTAGTATCCCCTCTTCTATCCCATCCCCATTCCTAAGTGTCATCTCCCAATACCTAGAAACATATTTTCTTGGGAACTCCCAGTGGCCATACCTGGCAGGATCCCAGAATAATTCCCTATGAGGCAATACAAAGCCATCCACATCCTCCTAAGACCCAGAGAGGGCAACAGAAACCAAGGCACTAAACATATGAATATGACAGAAATCCTCAAAGAGGAAATAAATAAATCTCTTGAAGAAATCTATGGAAGCACAAACAAGCAGTAAAAAGGAAGTGAATAAAACACTTTGTGTTCAGGACACAAACGTGGAAATAGAATCAATAAAGAAAACCAAAATTGAGGGGAATCTGGAAGTGAAAAATTTAGCAACTTGAACAGGAACCTCAGAGACAAGCCTCAATAACTGAATAGAAGAGAAAGAAGAAAGAATCTCAGGCACTGGAGACCAGACAGTGTTAAACCTAAGAATCATGAAGAGAAAGGATCAAAGCCATGATTGTCTAATTAAAGTAAGCCATATTTGGGGGTGCACCCAGGACTGACTAGCCAGCTGTCTCACCCTAAATTGGGATTTGAGAGAGCAGCCTCTGCCGGCCTCTTGAAGTCCCTTTTCTAGGAGAGATAGTGTTCACAGGGGCGAGAGAGTTGGATGTTATACATTGTTAGAAAAATACAATGGAAGGGAAGGAACAAGGGTAGGGATATATGTCATGTGAATGGGATTGTAAGCAGTTTACATCAGATCTAAGAAACAGAAACTTATTCTCAATTATAAATAGAAAACTTCACTTTCAAGGACTTAACACAGAACAAACAGGAACATATTCTTCAACTTCAAACAGAAGCCTTAACCTTCACAGGACAAACAGGAGCTTGGTAATTATGAACAGAAACTTTACCTTGTAAGGACTTAACAAAGGACAAACAGAAACTTATTCTTAACTATTTTAACTGCAAACAGAACCCTTTACATACGAGGTATATTGTTCCTGTTTTGGTCTCACATTAGAAAAAAATGGATTGTTCAGTAAAAGAAAACACTAAATCTAAAAAATCCAGGCCAAACAAACACCCAGGAAATGTGGGATACTATGAAAGACAAACTCTAGGAATAATAGGGATAGAAGAAGGAGAAAAAACCAAGGTCAAAAGCATAGAAAATATTTTCAACAAAATCATAGAAAACAAATTGCTCTACCAAAGTACAAGAAGCAAACAGAACACAAAATAGACTGGACCAGAAAAGAAATTCTCCTTGGCATGTAATAATCAAAACACCAAACATACAGAACAAAGAAAGAATATTAAAAGCTTCAAGGGGAAAAGACCAAGTAACATATAAAGACAGACCTATTAGAATAACATCTGACATCTCAATGGAGACTCTAAAAGCCAGAAGGGCCTGGAAAGATGTTCTACACACTCTAAGAGACCACAGATGCCAGCACAGACTACTATACCCAGCAAAACTTTCAATCACAATAGATGGAGAAAAAAAAAAGACATTTCATGATAAACCAAATTTAAGCAGTACTTATCTACAAATCCAGAAGTCAATAAAAGGAAAACTTCAGTCTGAAGAGGTTAACCACCAACCCCCAAATCCACAAGAAATAAATAATCCCAGACCAGCAAATCAAAAGAGGGAGGAAAAGAAATCACACAACAACATAATAACCAGAATCAATAAACACTGCTCATTAATAGCTCTCAACATCAATGGTCTCAATTCCCCAATAAAAAGACACAGACTAACAGAATGGATGTAAGAACAAGATCCATATTTCTGCTACATCCAAGAAATATACTTTAATGTCAAAGACAGACATCACCTTAGGGTAAAATAATAAAAAAGATATTTCAAGCAATGGACCTATGAAACAAGCCAGTGTAGCCATAAATATCTGACAAAAACAAAACTAATCAGAAGAGATAGGAAAGGACACCACATACTCATCAAAGGAAAAATCCACCAAGAGGACATTGCAATTCTTAATATCTCTACACCAAACACAACAGTACCTGAGTTCATAAAAGAAACATACTATACCTTAAATCATGTATAGACCTTCACTTATAGTGGGAGACTTCAATAACTCACCCTCACCAATAGACAGGTCATCCAGGCAACAACTAAACAGAGAAATGCTGGAGCTAACTGAAGTTATAAACCAAAAAGACCAAACATATTTACAGAACATTTCTCTGAAATTGACCACATACTTGGACACAAAGCAAGCCTCAACAGATACAAGAAAATTGAAATAACACCCTGTAACCTATCTGACCAAAATGGATTAAAGCTGGATATCAACAACAACAGAAATAACAGAAAGCTTAGAAACTCACAGAAACTGAACAAATCACTACTGAATGAAAAATGGGTCAGGATAGAAATTACAAAAGAAATTAATGTCTCTCTAGAATTGAATGACAATGAAAACACAGCATGTCCAAACCTATGGGACACAATGAAGGCAGTTCTAAGAGGCAAGTTCATAGCACCGAGTGCCTACACTAAAAAAAAAAAAAAAGAGGGATCTCTTACTAGTAACTTAACAGCACATCAAACATGGGGCTGAAATCCATAAAATAGAAATGACAACAATAATAACAAAAAATACAAAAAATCAATGAGACAGAGTTGGTTCTTTGAGAAAAAATCAATAAAATTGACAAACTCTTAGCCAAATTAACTAAAAGGTAGTGAGGGAAGATTCAAACTAACAACACTAGAGATGAAAGGGGGGCATGACAAGAGACATCGAGGAAATCCACAGAATCATAAAAACATACTTTAAAATCCTGTACTCTAACAAATTGGAAAATCTAAAAGAAATGGATAATTTTCTCAATATATACCACCTACCAAAATTAAATCAAGATCAGATAAGCAACTTAAACAGACCTAAAACCCCTGAGGAAATAGAAGCAGTTGCTAAAAGTCTACTAATCAAAAAAAGCCTAGGCCCAGATGGTTTTAGTGCAGAATTCTAGCAGACTTTCAAAGAAAAGTTAATGCTACTACTCCTCAAATTATTCCACAAAGCAGAAACAGAAGGAATTCATTTTAAGAGGCCACAGTTACCCTGCTACTCTTAAGACCCTGTAGGTGGAGTTTTCCTGTCCTGACCACCTGCTCCCAAATAACCAACACAGAGGCTTAATATTACTTATAAATTCTTGGCTGATAGCTCAGTCTTGTTACTACTTAACTCTTACACTTAAATTAACCTGTATTTCTTATCTATGCTTCACCATGTGGTTCATGGCTTGTTACCTCATTTTCTACATGTCCTGCTTCTTTGGTGACTGGCTGGCTCCTCTGACTCCATCCTTTTTCTTCCTATCATTCTCCTAGTTTGGTCGTCCTGTCTATAATTCCTACCTGGCTATTGGCCAATCACCTTTTTATTAAACCAATCTGAATGACAAGTCTTCACAGTGTACAAAAGGATTATTCCACAGCAAGACTCAACAAAGAAAGAGAATTACAGACCAATTTCCCTTATGAACATAGATGCAAATATTCTCAATAAAATACTTGCAAACCGAATCCAAGAACACATCAAAAGGATCATCCAACATGATCAAATGGACTTCATCTCAGAGATGCAGGGATGGTTCAACATTTGTAAATCAATAAATGTAATTCACCATATACACAAACTGAAAGATAAAAATCACATGATCATCTCATTAGATGTAGAAAAGGCCTTTGACAAAATCCAACACCCCTTTATGAAAAAAGTCCTGGAGAGATTAGGGATACAAGGGACACACCTCAACATAATAAAGGCAGTTTACAGTAAGCCCATAGTCAATATCAAATTAAATGGAGAAAAACTAAAAGCAATTCCACTAAAATCAGGAACAAGACAATGTTGTCTACTCGCTCCATATCTATTCAACATACTACTTGATCTCTTAGCTAGAGTAATAAGACAACTGAAGGAAATGAAGGGGATACAAATTGGAAAGGAAGAAGTCAAAATATCTTTATTTGCAGATGATATAGTAGTTTACTTAAGTGGCCCTGAAATTTTCATTGGGAAACTCCTACAGCTGATAAACACTTTCAGCAAAGTAGCTGGATACAAAATTAGCTCACAAAACAATAGCCTCCCTATATAAAAATAACCAACAGACTGAGAAAGAAATCAGGGGATTGACACTTTTCACAATAGCCTCAAATAATATAAAATATCTTGAGATAACTCTAAGCAAGTGGAAGGCTTGTATGATAAAAACGTTAAGACATTGAAGAAAGAAATTGAAGAAGATATCAGAAGATGGATTTCTCAGGCTCATGGATAAATAGGATTATACAGTAAAAATAGCCATCCTACCAAAAACAATTTATAGATTCAATGCAATCTCCACTAAAATGCTAACACAATTCTTCACAGATTTTGAAAGGATAATTCTCAGATTCATATGGAAACACAAAACACCCTATAAGAGGTAAAACAATCCTGAATATTAAAAGAACTGCTGGAGGTGTCATCATCTCTGACCTCAAATTGTACTACAGAGCTATTGTAATAAAAACAGCATGGTATAGGCACAGAAAGACACACTGATCAATGTAAATGAAGACCTGTACATAAATCCCTACACTCATAGACATTTTTGATAAAGAAACCAGAAAGAAATACACACTGGAAAAAAGACAGAATCTTCAACAAATGGTGATGGTCTAACTGGACGTCCGTATGTAGAAAAATCCAAATAGATTCATACATATCACCCTGCACAAAATTCAACTCCAATGGATCAAAGACCTCAACATAAATTCAGATACACTGAACCTAATAGAAGGGAAAATGGGGAATAGCCTTGAACTCATTGGCACAGGAGAAGACCTTCTGAACAGAACACTGTTAGTACATGCACTGAGATCAACAACTAATAAATGGGACCTCATGAAACTGAAAAGCTGTAAGGTAAAGGACACCAGCATTCAGACAAAGTAGTAACTTATAGAATGAAGAAAGTGTGTGTGTATGTGTATGTGTGTGTGTGTGTGTGTGTGTGTGTGTGTGTGTGTGTTTTACCAACTACACATCTGACAGAAGGCTGATACTGAAAATTTATAAAGAACTAAATGAAACTGGATACCAAGAACACAAATAACCCAATTAAAAAGTGGGGTACAGATCTAAACAAAGAATTCTCAGAAGAGGAATCTCAAATGGCTGAGAAAAACATAAAGAATTGTTCAACATTCTTAGTTATCAGGGAAATGCAAATCCAAACTCCTTTGAGATTTCATCTTATATCTGTCAGAATGGCTAAGATACACAAAACAAGTTGACAGCTCATGCTGGCAAGGATGTGGAGTAAGAGAACACTCACTAATGTTGGGAGTGAAAATTTGTACAATCACTATGACAAATGAGTATGGCAGTTCCTCAGGAGGATGGGAATTGATCTGCGTCAAGATTCAGCTATATCACTCTTGGGCACATAACCCAAGGATGCTTCATCCTACCATAGAAACACTTGTTTAACCAAGTTCATTGCTGCTCTATTCATAATTGCCAGAAATTAGAAAGAACCGACTCCTTCAACAGATGAATAGATAAAGAAAATGTGGGACATTTACACAATGGAGTATTACTCAGCCTTAAAAAAAGAAAATCATGAAATCTGTGGGTAAATATGAATGGAACTAGAAAAAAAAAATCATCTTGAGTGACCCAGAAAGACAAATATGGTATGTATTCATTTATATGTAATATTAGCTGCTAAGTCGATAATAAAGCTACAACCTGTAGAACCACAGAAATTCCACCTGAGGTGAAGGCAGATGGGTCTTCCTAGGAAAGGGAAATGAATAGATAGCTATGAATTGACAAGGTGGCTGGGGACTAGAAGAGGAGGATCAAGCAAGGAGGGGGAGGGAATATGGGGAGAGACAGCTAAAATTAAGGGCCATTTGAGGGGTAGTATGAAAACCTAATATAGTAGAAGCTTCCTAAAATACATTGCATGTATGAAGATGATCTAAATGAAATTACCAAATAATGGGGGAGACAGAGCCCTAATTGGCCATATCTTATCACCAAATGTACCTTCTAGTACTGGGTTTGGGTAACATCTAATTGAGTTATTGGCCCAAGGAGCCCCACAGGAATCCCCACAACTGAGGCTGTTGCCAAAACTATAGGTTGCTCTCCACAAACTGAGGGTAAGGCCCTATTCCTGAAGACAACACCTACACAACTCATGGAACATGGAGATGTCAAGCTGCTGTGTACCTACACCCTTCACCCCTATGGATTAGTGTTCTTGGTACTCAAAGGTACTCTGCACAGTACCAAAGTAGAAATGTAAACCCCAACTCAGCTACAAATCTTCTGATCTACAATGGTGTTCCGCCTGCAAGACATGCTTGTGCAGTAGTGGCACAAAGCTTGTGGGGTAACCAACCACTAACTGATTTGACTGAAGGCCCACTCCAGGAGACGGGACCCACACCTGATGCTTTTTTGGGTGACCAAAAACCTGAGACTACATAGTGCTAGGACCTAAGGTAAAGCCAAATAATATGTTCTACTAAAGGGACTAGCAGTAAAATGACTCCTAATGACATTCTGCTGTACTCACAGATCAGAGTTTGCTCAGCTCTCATCAGAGCAGCTTCCTCCTGCAGCAGATGGGAACAAATACAGAGACCCACAGCCAGACATTACATACAAAGTGAGAGACATTGGAACACTTGTCCTAAATGGGATGTCTCCATCAAATCCCTCCCCTCAGGGCTCAGAGAGCACTGAGGAAGAGGAGACAGAAAGAGTCAGAGGGGATGGATGGAGGACACCAAGAAACAAGGCCTTCTAAACACAACAGGATTGGCACACATATGAACTTACAGAGACTGAGGCAGCATGCACAGGGTCTGCAGGGGCCTGCACCAATTGGGGTCCTGGAGCTGAAAGAAGTGGACACAAACCCACATCCCTAACCCAGAAGCTACTTCCAATTGATAACCACTTGCAAATGAAAATTTAGTTTTCCCAAGGGAGTCTTACTGGGGAAACAAACTACTCCTAAGTGTAGGCTGTCTGCTCAGAAGTACAGTAGATGGCCAACAGAAAATGAACTCAACAACATCTTTGGAGGGTTCTTGTTTCATAATATCATGTCAGGGCCTCTTTTTTAAAAAAGTATCTTTCTAAGTTTTAAAATTTCTCATTTTTTACCCTATAGGTCTTTTGCATATATATTATGGCTTCTAGTTTTGTTTTTATGGGGATTCTTGAGTGTGCAAACTAGTGGGTCTCTGAGTCCGTATCTGTTTCTTGTGCTCTTTCTTGGGCTCTTTTCTTCCATGTTTGTTTTGTCCTATTCCACTGGTTCTATCTTACTGTATTTTATTACTATTCCTTAGGTGCCTTTATTTTCTCCTGGAGGTTGGGTGTCACAGGGGTCAGCACATCCAGAGTGCAATGGATAAGCCTCACCTTGGGAAAACCACCATCGTGATCATGGTATCTCCCTTGTCAGGTAAGTATGCCTGTTTGTTTTTTAATGAGACAGAAAGGAGGTAGACTGAAATGAAAGGAGAGGTGGGAAGGAATTGGGAGGAGTAGAGGATGGGGAAACTGTAAGCAGGATATATTGTATGAAAAAAAAAACCTCTATTTCCAATAAAAGAAAAAAATTTTAAAAAAATGCACTCATGTTAACTGTGCTCAGATGCCCCCTCACATTCTTCTTGGACATTAATTTGCCTGTTTAAAGGCAAGAATGGCACTTTACTGTATGCATATGAAACTGAAAATATAAAGTAACCCAAATAGTGATATGCCCGCCCCATCAGAAAGGTGTGCCTTCCACTTGGTTCACATGGCTATGTGATAGAGTTGTCTGGCCTTCTTAATGCTAGCTGTTCTGTGGGATGTGGATTCTCACAGGGTAAGTATCCGGTGAGCAGGAAGTTTGAGCACTTCAGGTTATTTCTACCGGTTGTTAAAAGTCTTCATTTGTGGCTGTCTCAAATGGTTCTGCCTGTTTTCTATTTGAATCTTTCTTAAGGATATGTATATTTTGTAGATACAACTTGTATTAACTATTGCAGGTATTTTCCCCTATTCTTTGCACAGAAAATGAATGGATTTTGGATTTAGGAGTGGTGACAGGCGACTCTTGCTCTTAGAAGCCAGGTAGTTGGAGGACTGGATTTGGAGATATGAAGAGCACTGGAAAGCTCTTTTAGGATTTGAGATAATGAAAAAGCAAAATGAATTTGGAAATATTTCCTTCCTTCCAGATGAAAGGCTCTGCCCTATCTGCATAATGAACTAATTCCCACATTCCAGAAGGCAGAATTCCAGGATTCTATCACAGTAGAATTAAGATTCTGGTTAAGATTCTGTTAAATGTAGAGACCACTTTATAACCTTGAGCCCTCTGACCCATGATGGCCTTGTATTCTACCTTCCCTCAAGAATGTTTTAAAGTCTTAGGCACAGCTTCTCTCACATCTGTTACTCTTAGGTAGCTAGTGCTTGTGCAACTGGTATTGTCTGAAGATTTTTATCTTCAAATGGCTATTGCTAGTGTAAAGGAAAATTCATTTCTCATATATTGGTTTTGTGCCCAGCAATCTTGCTAGATTCTTACAGACTTTCTGCATATACAAATCACATTCCCAAACAATGCAATTTTATTTCTTGCCTTATTATGTTGGCAAGGAGCTTTAGAATATTAAACAGAAATGATAGCATACTTCCTTGACTCACTGCTGATTTCAGAAATCAGAATTTTAATACTTTACTAAGTCTTGCTACTTTTTATACTTACTGTAAGAAATTTTCTTTTATTACTAATTTGCTTTAAAAAAACAATGAATACTGAACTTCATTAACAATTTTTTGCACCTTAGTTCAATAAACATGGTAGATTTTTTATTTTTATTATATTTATTTATTTATTCTTTCTTTCTTTTTTTTTTATTTCCGGAGCTGAGGACTGAACCCAGGGCCTTTTGCTTGCTAGGCAAGCACTCTACCACTGAGCTAAATCCCCAACCCCGGTAGATTTTGATTTTAAATAATCTATTGTTGAAATAAACCTTATGTGAATATAATGCAGTTTAGTTTTTAGCTATTGCTGGGATTAGGTTGTTAGTACTTTGGGATTTTTGCTCTACATGCCTGAGAGATTCTGTAATTTCCCTTTTTCCTGTTAGTTTTCAGCACAGAGGTTATACTGGCTGTATGTTAGGTGTTCTACTCCTTGCGAAGTCGGTATAAAACTGGTATTGTTTCTCCTTTTAATAGTTGTAGGAACTTTTCAAGTATGTCACCAGAGCCTAATTTTTTTTGTTTTGTTTTTGTTTTTGTTTTTGTTTTGTTTAGACAACATCTCACTCTTTAACCTAGGCTGGCTATGGTCTTTGAGATGTGTAGACTTTGAATCTGGTTAATTTGAGTGAATGGTGGGTCGTATTTGCAAGTTTTTTTTATAATAAAGCTTATTAAATTAAAAATTCCTTTGTGGGTATGCATAGGTGTGTATGGGGGTACACATGACATTGCACACATGCAGGTCAGAGGACAAGCTACAGGAGTCAGATGTCTCTTTACAGCACATGGGATCTGAGGATCGAATTTAGGCTGTCAGGGTTGGTGGCAAGCCTTCTGACCTCCTGAGCCATCTCATCAGTACATATCCCACATTTAGATAAGATGAATTTTTAACATTTAGTTCAAGTATTTTCTTTCATTGTAAGCTTTTTGACCTTTGGGTCATTTAAAACTACACTCTTTATTTTTTTTAAAAGCATAAATTATTTTTGATAAACATTCTATTTAATTCTATTGTATTAACAAAGCACATTTTGAATACTTTCACATATTTGAAAACTTTGGGACATGGTTTAGCACATGTCAATTTTGTTAGTTTCCATGTGTACTTGAAATAGATGTGACGTTTTGGTTGTTACATTTGACGGTTAGTGCTTCACAATCTCCTTCATGGAAAAAAAAAAACAAAATTTAAATGTCTTAAAGTCACTAACAAATTTCATAATGTTAATGAAAAGGTATTTATAATTTCCTGAATTATTTAAATATTGAATATTCTGCACACATGCTTTTGGTCCAAGCATTAGAAATCCAAATGAAACCTATTTCATTCCATTGTGTCAATAAAGCTCTCACAGAAGATTAGTAAGTATCTGTACTCTGAGATAACTCATCCTTTGGTGAACTGGCAGTCCAACTGAAATAACTCATCACATCCAACTTCCAAATGGTCACAAAACATGCTTTCAAAACACTGTCTGAAAAGCATCAAGGACAATTAACTGTTTAATTACACTTCCATACACTATTGCCAAGGGGTCATTTTGGTAGCCTTACTCAGATAAACATGCAACTGTTTGGGATTATAGTTAAAATACAGTGGGTGAGATTTGTGTCACAAATCTGGAGTATTTTTCCAGATACCCTTGGAAAAGTGAAAGATCGGGGCTTAGAATTAGGAATCAGGATGTAAAACTTCCTAAGGATATGAGCAGCTACTTCAATACAAAGACAGCTAGAATTTCCAGTTTGCACTCTCTCTAGGCGTGACCTCAAGGACAACTGTACTATCCCCCAGTTTCCCTACTACAGCTAGCACTGGAATATGGAAATACTAGGACACTTGTTTTTCTTTTTAAGCAAAGGAAATTTTGAAGACATATACAGCTATCAAATGAAATTTCAAAAATTCATTCCCTTATCAAAGCCACAAAAGGAATACATTTCTTTTTCCAACCTTGTTTTTCTAAAGAGTGAAAATTTAAAAGTTTCAATTCTTCACAAAACCTAGGCCAAGCTCTGGAGACAGGTCTGACGAGCTTTCGGCACACAGGGCTATCCCTCCTAAGCCTACTTTCCTAATACACACAGACAAGCCAATAGTTTGGTCCTGTAGCGCTATCCAAGTTCAGGCCTTCACCGCGCCCATGAATGCAGGAGCCTGGCTTCTATTCTCTCTTCTCTCACTGCACATTTATACTGCACTGTCTAAACAAACTCCATCTTTAATGATTTGTTGTTTCTATAATAAATCAACTAATCTGTCACTCAAGACTTAATCGGCCAACCCAAACCATCCCAGCTTTGCCTTCAAACACACACTCACTCACGCTGAACTCTACTCTCAAAGCCGTCTTTCCATTTGGTGAACACAGCAGTGGTTCAGTTTCTACACATCTGTAAGCAGTCACTCTGCCCCGTCTCCTGCCTCATTTTGTAAAATGATGCTTGCATAAGCCCAGATGAAAGAAACATGGCCACCTTTGTGAACTCTTCTATGGGTAACACAAACAAGTGTTTAAAACCCTGGTCTCAGAGCCAGAGAAAATTTGAATCCTGATTTATCTTTTAGAAATATAACTTGGTTGATGTCTGTGTCTCAGTCTATCATTTCACACGAAGTTGACCTCAGTATGTATGAGACCTAGCGTTGATAGACTTCTGTCTCACATGAAGTCAATCTGAACACATATTTTTTAAGGGCCTATAAAAACAACAATTCTATAATTATTTTTCTCCTTTGAAATTTATTAGCAAAATCATCTTATCTAGTTTTTAACAGCTAAAATTTCATTCACAGTTCCTATGATGTACTCTATCATTAAATAAGCAATTACAGCAGTAAAGAGATATAGAAAAACATGCTATGCATTTTAAATTTGCCTCCAAATTTTAACTTTTTAGTGTAACATTTTATAAACAATTCATCTTTACTATTTTCCTCACTACAGTATACCGCCCCCCCATATAGCTGCTTGAGTGATAAAGTTGTAATTTATTTAGAATTTAAAAATCTTTACATGATTTTCTCTTTAATTTTTTTTTATTTTTTGAGACAGGGTTTCTTTGTGTAACCCTGACTATCCTAGAACTCATATTATAGATCAGGCTGGCCTCTAACTAAGAGATCCACCTGCCTCTGCCTCCTGAGTGCTGGGATTAAAGGTATTCACCACCAACACTTGACTTACATGATTTCTAAAATGACCATTCTTGTTCTTCCAATTTGGTCCTAAAGTCAATACTTCAGTAGCTGAGTAGGATGAGGATGCCCTCCCTCCTCTGCATGGGATTGGGGAATCCAGTATGGGGCACTGAATCTCGTGGGGTTGCGTGTGATAAAGGGGGGCGAGGGCACAGGAGTGTATGCCCATGGATATGTGTTTTAAGAATGAGTATATGTAGAGACAATCACACAAAGCTCCCAGCACTACACACTAGAAGCAGCAGCATCTCCATTTTAATGAGTATAACCAGTGCACAAACCTTGGCTTCCAAGTGCCAATTTCCACTGAAAAGTAGGATGGCTGATTTGAAAGCAAATCTCCAGCCACGCTACCCTGGGGGCCCAATCTTACCTCATCCTGGAAGCGAAGCACAGTTGGGCCTGGTTAGTACTTGGATGGGAGAGCTAGGGTAGACAAGTACAAAATGACCTTAGAAAAGTCTGTTGTACTGAGTGCAAGCCAGTGCCTTTAAAATGTTGGGAATGCCAAAGGAGCACAAGAGCCAACCTGAGAGGCTCCCAGTGACCCAACTAGAGACAATCCTCATGAGTCCCTTGAACAGAAAACTGGTAATAACTGAAATTGTGATTAGACTCTGATACATACAAAGCAACTCCCTGCAACATCATTTTACAGGGGAAAAGAGCAGCTCTACACAGTGCAGGACTGATCCCTAAACACATGGTTAATGAGCACTCCACAAGTGGCTGAGGTAGAGCTGTGAAGACCCGAGAGGGTGCAAAGAGAGTGCAGCAGAGCAACTGTGACGGTCCCCAGAAATATGACTGGGATCCAACCATGAGCAAACAGAAATCCAAACTCAGGGACACAGTAACTGCCTATAATCCACACGGGGGGGGGGGGGGGGGTGTTGAAAAGTCAGAAGCAACAGGTGTTCAAGCAAATGAACTGCAGATCATCTGGAGCCTCACATGATTTTCATCTGGATCCCTGAGTGAGACACTGAGACAAACCTGTAAAACGGAAGTGGGGTCTGAGGACTAGATGTCAGTTACATGTCAAAGCAGATTCCCGAGTTCAACAGCTGTATTATGGTCAGACAGAAATCTTCTTCTGGAAAATGCTAAAGAATTGCAAGATAACATCACAGGAGCAATTTACCATCAAAGGGGAAGTTTTTGTTTTGTACATCCTTAAAATTCTTTCTTTACACTTGAGTTTATTTCAAAAGTTTCCCCATTAAAAAGTGAATGCAGACAATGAATATCCTTATTTTTAAAAAGCTGACAGAGAATTCAATGTAACATACAAAACTCTAAAAACACAATTTTAGTTGTGGTGAATTTGGTTCAAGTCATCCATCTCTGTATACAAACATGTTTTGGATTTTGTGTTCTTAATTTTCTTAGACTTTTCCTCATTGATGACTTTCTGAATTACACACACACACACACACACACACACAACTTCAGTGTATGACAGTAGTGTTCATAGATGTTCAGTAAAGTTACATGAATTCTATTTTTTTAAATAAAAATAAGTTATCACTACAAAAATAACATCACCCCCTTGTGGTAAAAATTGAAATTACGTTCTACTGGAGACTCCTAATAGGCACTTAGGAAAATATTTATAAAGTATCATCACATAATTTCATGTGTGTCCCCTACAGTATTTACAAACAGTATATGCAGAGGTAGCCGCAGTCTTCTTTAGGTTGGTACTGTGTCTGGATTTCTAGTTGGATAGCTCTATAGGAAAAGCCACACATTTGACAGAAGTGCCACAACCAAAGGCCAGAGTTGAAGAAAACTGGAAACCAAGATCCCCACAGAAAGAAGATAAAGATGACTGTCAGGCACAAGAACAGCCGCACTGAAGGGCACTTGCCTATTTAGGATTACAGGGGCATCAAGGTTTCCCACTTCGTCAGGTTTAACGGACGATTTGGAAGTCTTCCTTAGGAGATCAGTTCTACGGAACAGGTTCTACCCAATCTTCACCTAGCTTACTAATAGATATTATGGAAGGGATCTTTTCTTCATTTAAGATTGCCAATAGTGATAAAAGTTATGAGTATAAATGAGCCTTTAGCTTTCTCATTCTAGATTCCTACCTCCAATCTCAACCCTCTGTATTTCCTCTTATTAAGAAGCAGGCATGATAAGTCTGTTTTACTGATCTTTTGATTATAAAGTAAGTTAAATGCTTTCTGGAATGTAAACATAATTCTGGTCTCAAATTTTTTAATTAAAAGTGGCTCAATTGGATACTGCCTCTTAAACACAGTAATATAAATATTAGTATCCTGGCTAAAATGAATTATTGACAGCTTTAACACGTTGCACAGTACATATTAATAGAAAAATACATGTCCACAAAATAATATTGACCATATTCTAATCCATTTCATCTGCTCAAATATTAGTGCAAATAATTATACATTTGTAGTGCCTCACTGATGTCCAACACAAAAATGCCTTTCTTCTGAGGTTGTTTGCTATTTGGAGTATGATACGATATATTCCTATTTAAATTGGCCTTGTACGTTAAGGCAGATGACAATCCTCTAAGCCATTGAGAAAATGAGCAACTGTGTTTAACTGATGGACCTTTTTGCTCCACATGGATATTTAGTCATGTGAACATTTATTGATACCTACAGCAAATAATATCACCAAATAGCAGTGATAAAATATGCAGTGCCTAATTTAAAACTATGTACTTAGTTAAGTCCAGGGTTACCAGCTCCATTCACCAATGAAAATTCTAATGATTATAAATTATTAATAAATTACTTTTTGTCCTACATTTTCACTCTAGAATTAGCCATTTCAGGATGCATTAAACAGCTAACAGAATCAGCAAGCCCATGACATTTAAAGTAGTCTATTTTTGAATGTAAAAACACTGCTTTCAGCCGGGCGTTGGTGGCGCACGCCTTTAATCCCAGCACTCGGGAGGCAGAGGCAGGCGGATCTTTGTGAGTTCGAGGCCAGCCTGGGCTACCAAGTGAGCTCCAGGAAAGGCGCAAAGCTACACAGAGAAACTCTGTCTCGAAAAACCAAAAACAAAAAAAAAACAAAAAAACACTGCTTTCTTTGTATCCCCTAAGGGGGAGTTATTATTTTCTCCCATGCTATAAGAAAACTGTATGAGCATATGCATGTATGTATACACATATTCCTAAATACATAATTACAACCTACTCAGTCTATATAATGTTATTTGTTATGTGTGTTTTCTAGGCTGACCAGAATTTGAAAAAGAGCAAGGATGGGTAAATGGGAAGGCTTGGAGGAAAGAAGAGAAGGAGGAAATTATGTAATTATTATAATCTCAGAAAATAAAAAATTTAAAAACTTTTATGAAATACATAGACTCTTTCTATTGTTAAAATTATTAAGCAGAAACAATATGAAATACGATTGTATAATATATTCACTAAGGGAAACCTCTGTGAAGGGCAGGTTTCCATTAAATACAAACTTAATATTGAATTAAAATTTCATGACTACTTATATAACTTTAAACACCAACTGAGATAGTACGATTGCACACTAAAATATTTTAAAAAAATCCAACAGTAGCTTGATACAGATCCTGTATTCCACCTCATTATCTAAACTTCGCAATGAGAATCAAATACTGGATGAAAAGAAAATTAAGTAAAACTGATGAGGCTATCAAAATAAGCAATATACATAATGTCACACAAATAAGAAAAATACAATATAAATTATAAAAAAGATGTTATTCACTCCCATTACACGAAATTTAAGTCTGAGCCTGTGTCAGCCTATAGACCTTGAAGGTCTCCTTACCTGTTCTGTGCCTTAGGTCTTTCACCTGCCAAACAGAAATAACAGTACCCAAATGATAGTTACTCTGGAATCAATAATATATGCAAAGGACTTAGCACAGCACATGAGACTTAAGTCCAATAAATGTAGATATAATAACCTCTACTATGTGTTAAAATTTTAAATTGCTGTTTTTAACTTCATGAAAAATTATTTGGCATAATGATATGCACTGGTCTTCTTTCCCAAAATATGTAGTAAATTGTAGGATAAGCCTTCTCAAGTAGAGTAGTAAAGGAACTGAACATAATTCAACGAACTGGATAAATCAGAGTACTTTGTATACCAAAGTCCCTGTTAGAAATCAAGTAAGTCCAGGGGGCTTCTTGAAAATATCGCACACTCCTGAAAAAGCAGTGAATGGTGCGTGGGCAATGACAGAATATTTCCGTAAGAACACCATGTTAATCAGGAGATATAGTCTTTTCTGGTCACAAGGCATAAATTTGAGTGCCCCTTACTCTTGCACCAACAATTCAAGCATGTCTTAGCCTTATGAACATGACCACTCTGAGGTTCAGGGGCATTTTAGGAGCCAATATCTCTTCATCTGGATGTGTACTAATGTAGGCAGAACCGTCTCAAGGAAGCACTAATTCTCTACTTGGAATCAATCTATTGACTAGTAACTACTTTACTGTGTATAAGAAGCTAGTATTCAGAAAGTAAAATATTTAGGCATAAAAGGAAAGAAAAATGGAAAGAGCAAAGAAAATATACCACAAATTACCTGCTTTAAAATTTAACTTAACCTCCTTTAACCTATGTTAGCAGCACTTTTTAAAACAAGGAAGACCCTAGGGATTCACAGCAATGGCATTCCTAAAGGAAGCCAGTAATTGTCTTGGAATGGTTACATTGCCATGTTCTAAAAATCGATCCACCCAATAAAATCTAATAATTCTTGATAAGGGCTCACAGTGTACTCTATCATTTTCAATTAATTCAGGGGCCATTCTAAACCTATGTATAAGGACTTGTGTGCTCTATCATTTCCAGTAATTCAGAAACTAGCCTTCTTCTTAAGTCTGTGTTCTGCATCTCAAATTAAGACACTCAAGTGTTTTGGAGCACATTTTAAAGGAAATATTTATACTTAAATATTATGTGTAGTTCACACAGAACTGTGGGATAGTATAAAGATTCTTATTTAAATTTTGGTAAAATTTATTAAGCTCCATTATGTCTAACTAAAAATTTCCCATGTATGTATAAAAGCATTTTATCTATTGACAATCTTTTTTGAGTTATACATTTTGAACTAAATCTTATGATGCCCATATATGTAAATACTTTAAGAGTGAAATGCAAAGAATGTATACTGGTTTATTGTGGTGGTATTGTGTTCCTCAAAATATTGTGTACCTTAATAAACTTATCTGGGGTCAGAGACGGAATAGCCACAATATGAAACAGAGGTTAGGCAGTGGTAGCATACGCCTTTAATCCTAACATTCCAGAGGCAGAAATTCATGTGTTCAAGGATACACCCAAGCGTGGTGACCCACGCCTTTAATCCCAGAAAGCACGCCTTTAATCCCAGGGAGTGGTGGTAGAAAGCAGAAAGGTATATAAGGCGTGAGGACCAGAAACTAGAGGCATTTGCCCTGGAGAGGCCTTTGGCCTGGAGAAGCCTTTGGCCTGGAGAAGCATGTGGCCTGGTTAAGCTTTCAGGCTTCTAGCAGCAGTTCAGCTGAGACCCATTCTGGATGAGGGCTCGGGGCATCCAGTCTGAGGAAACAAGACCAGCTGAGGATTCAGCGAGGTGAGATAGCTGTGGCTTATTCTGTCTCTCTGACCTTCCAGTGTTCACCCCAATACCTGGCTCCGGGTTTGATTTTATTAATAAGAACATTTAAGATTCATGCTACAGTTTATACAACACATATTTTTATTTCTTTAGAGAAACACCCTATTCTAGTTAGATTTTTAAATCTTGATTATATAGTCATGTTCCTTTCTGCTAAAAAAGGGAGAAATCTAAACTATGAAAAATAAGGAATACTTTTAGTAAAAAAAAAAAAATCAAATATATAATTTATTATAGATGTTCTTAAAAATGTAAAAATTGGGTGAAATAAAAAAACAATTGCAGGGAATTTGTTTATTGAGCATGAAAGTTAACACTTCTAAATAAGGTATTCACTTTGAATTTTCTTTGTCCTATCAGTGGACATAATGGAAAATATTGCACAGAACTCAAGCATGGAAATAATAATTAACAAAATATCTAAACAATTAACTGCTTTACATTTTTAAAAATTAATTCAAACAAAATAATTTGAAGTGCTTCTCTGATTTGGAAGTCTTAAAATGTTATCTCATGTTTTGATTTTTTTTCTTTTTCTTTTTCTTTTTTTTTTTTTAACAAATTGACATTGTACAAAGAGTTCAAATGGCCAGTAAAACTACTGCCTGAAAACTGTTGGCTTGAAGTAACAGAGGTATAATTTGAATTCACATCAGTACTTTCTAAAGTGGCAACAGTACAAGTATAGATCTTTCCTAGTATCCAGACCTGTTCTGGCTCTCCCTGGTCTAAGGACTGTTTTCTGGAAAGCCTCTAAAACTGCCACAATGTCCTATTAAAAGTGACAAAAGTTGGCATGCTCATTGCCCTTGCTTACCTTTGTAACACTGGGCTAAACAGAAAATGGAAATACAGTCAACAGTAACTTGTACAGTAGCTAATTCTGGATTAGACAGCTTGGTAATGTTGATAACTATTCAGAGTGAGGTTCTCAGAAGAAATAAACAGTTCACCCCAAATTAGGCCAAACCCTACATTAAGAGAAAACAATGCTATGAATGAACTGAATATTACAGCTTACCTGGGTCCTAGAAGACCATGAACAATATAATGGACTATATATAACTTAGAATGTATTCTCACAGAGTAAGTTAATAGGGTTTACAGAGCAATGGCCTTTCTAAATTTTTATCTAATGTTTAAACTTTTGTGAGTGCTTTATTATTGTACCATATTAAGCCAATTCAATCAATAATATCCAAGTAGGAATAACTTCAGAAATGCCTTGAAAATGGACAATGAAAGAATCTTCAGAACTGAAAAGCAGGCTTTTGCTGTGAGCTTGCCTCCAAACTTGGAATATATAATATTTATTACCTGAAATTCTCAATTCCTCTTAAAATAGAAGACTACTGCATGTTTAACCATCCCATTTCATTCAAGGTTGGTCTTAAGGGACTGACTGCATTGTTGCTAAACATGTTGCTATTTCTCATAAATACCGTTTATACTATAAGTCACTTTTTTACTCAGAGTATTAAAATAAAAAACATGGTCCTTCAAAGTATTTCACCTTAAGCTAAATATAAAATAAGGTAGTTTCATTAATTTCTTACTAATTAATTGGCTTAAATCTATTTATCAAATAAGAAATAGTAAACTTGAAGTTTTACCCAGAAAGCAGATATATTCTGATTTGTTCCTACTATCTACTTAAAACAGTTCATCATTTTACTAGTACTGCTGTACCTCAGGAAAAGCCCCCCAACCACCTATAGAAATGATGCTCAACTGTGGTCTTTTTGAGTTGTTACAAGTTCTTTAGGGAAATCTAATAACTTAATTAACAATCCCCGGTGCTAAAAAGTTAACTGAAGAACTGATAAATAAGAAGTATAGTTTTACTGCACTTCACCTACTTTAATCAAAACAGGGAATGGTAGGGTTTCCAGAGAGAATGCATTAAAGATCAAGAACACTGGTGAAATTCATTCATCTTCTCACACCGATGTTTTTCAGGATTATAACAGTCACGTATAGGTTTATAGAATTTGAAATTTATAAATTAAAGTATGGAATTCAATGTAACAGGGAAAAGATAAAAGGCAAAATATAACTAATGGTGTCCAACTTTCAATGAAATTCCTGGGTAAGTATGGCTGCTGCTTTCTTCCAGTCATTTTTTCACATAAAACATTGGCTGTGTCATAAGGAATCTCCTGTGCTTCTATCACCCGAGGCCTTCTGAAATATAACACATTTCCTTTGTGACTTCAACTCAGCTGAAGTGTCGAGCTAGGCGGGCAGATCGATAGTCAGCACGAAGTTGTACGAAGGAGTGAAGGATGTTCTTGTCCAGACTGGCAAGTTGTTCTCCTGAGCAGACTTGCTTTAAGTTATCTGGAGCAACGACCAGGAGATTGCAAAGTGCATGCAGAGTGTCAAAAAGATGTAATACCATTGGAATCTGAATTGAGAAAGGAAAAGAAAAGCATTGAACCAGAACAACGTACTTCCTAATAAGTTCTGCAAATTCTTCTCACATACTGGTTGTATGGGAGATGTTCCATATGTTAGAATTTTTAAAGCTTCTGAAGAGCTAAATCTCAAAGGTTCCCATAGTTAAAACTCTTAATAATCTTTGAAAAGATCCATATTATTCAATTTTCTCAATAATTTGTAATTTGATACACTAGAACTACTTATCATTAGTATAGCACCTTTAAAAATAACTTAAATATGAAAGAAAACTGATTTTAGAGGAACACACATGGAAAAAAGAATATTTTCCTAATGTGTGACATAACCATAATTTTTCATGAATGTTAAAAGGCACCTGGATGGAATGTGCTGAAATATGACCTTAACTAAAATAAAACCCCTAGGGGGAAATGCTAATATTGAAATATAACTGGAATAACTGCCTTTAGGTAAGCTGTATTAGAGCTCTCCTTATGATGTCAATGAAATCACACACTTCGTAACAAGTCAGTATAGGTTTTTAATGGTATGGCTTGGAAGCTCGATATTTGTTTAAACGTACCTTGAAGTCTTTGGCACATTTTCTATATTCAGCTACGTCGCAAATTGCTAACATGCCACCCATACAACTATAGGAATATTGTTGAAGATGCTCATAAATGAGCCGATGAAAACGTACTCCAAGTTCCATCAGAACTGTGTCCACATTCTTCCCATCCATGGAATTTTTAATCTTCTCAACTTGTTTTCTTACATAAGCACAGACTTTTACACATGCCTGTAAAAGTTTTTCTACACTTATTATACAGATATGTGTATCAGCTTAGCAAAGAAAAATAGTTTTTCAATTTCCAAGTATAAGAGAAAAAACTTAAAGCACAATTATGCACACTAATGATTGTTCAAGCTTTAATAAAGAAGATAATATATTAGCAAACTGAATAGTTCCACTCACATTAGTATACTGAATCAAAACATTGTTTTCATCTTCTGGCTTAAAATCCGTTTTCTTTTGTTCTGCAGCCAAGATATGCTTCATCTGTCCAATCATACAATTTAATGTCCTAAAGATTGAGAACACAAAATACATGACACATTTAACTTACTCAATTTTACCTTTGTATTATACTAAATTAAGTTAAATTATTTAATTCCCTATCATTACAAAACACTTTGGTATTGGCAAACTAGAATTTAGAAAAAAAAAAAAGTCATTTTATGACTTGATATCAAAGAGCTTCTGGTTTTACCATCTTTCTCCCATGAAAAGATCTTTGCAATCTACCAATAGTTACTTCCTAACTAAGGCTCTTCTAAGACAAAGCCATACATAGAGAATCTTATGGAAAGTGGAAGATAAAAGGCTTCAAAAGAATGGCTGTGGTAGTAGGCACATTGAGTCCCATAGTCAAAGGACAATCAGGAAGATGAACAAGTGCACTAAATCCCAGCTGAGAAATAAAGGCACTGGTTAGAAGGCACCAATAATATCTAACTTGTGTGATATTCTCCAACAATAAGCTTATGGAAATAAAACAGACTACACTAATTTAGAGTTTGGTGGCTGCAAGCAGAGTGGTCAAAATTATAAGTTTTAGGTTAAATTTAAGGGACAGACCACATAATTAAGCACAACAATAATGAGGTCAAGTTACAAAATGATAGTAGACCAACATAAGATGGTGAGATTAAAGATCATGGTCCTTGTACTGTGCCTGATATATGGCAAATACTTGATAACAGGGAGCTACACTAATTTTCAATCAATATAAGACCACTATCATCTGAAAACAGAAACCTGGAAAGTAATAGTATTTATAGTCTTCAGTAAATAATATAAAAAGTTTTAAAATTCACTCAACAGAAGTTACATGTACAAAACCAGTACAACTATTAAAATATTTCATAGATAAGCCAGAACACACTAAATGGAAATATAACAATAAACACTGCATACCTTTGTTGTTTTAGCAGCACTAAGGATTGAACCAAGGGCTTCTCACACACTAAAGTACCCTTACCCCTAGACTACATCCCAGCCCCGCATCTCATTTTTCAAAGGAATTTGTAGCTTGTACAAGTGTGGTACAGAGGAATGGGGTTTAAAAAGTATTTCTAACTGTTTTGACTTGAAAGTATATCTAAGCACGCTGACTTTCAAAACAAAACAAAACAAAAAACACCATGGGAATTAATAAAAATAACATTCTCCTAAAAATAAGAACAATATGTTAAAGTATCAACTTTACAGCCAGAAGAGTAAAAATAAACAATGTTCATGCTGTAATGCAAATGCACTTCTACAATTTTTAAAAATGCAGGGGAAAAAAGAGAGAAAAACAGTTAACTTGCCTATCGATGCCAGTATCCAATTTCATCTCCATCTGCTCAATTATCTCTTTTTTTTTCTGAAGGCATTCAGATAATTTAGGAGAAGAGCTATTGTTTATTAAAGAGGAAAACAAACTCCAGTTAATAACCTACTTTCTAAGTTTCTAATCTGAACATCATGAATACATATTTGTAAATACATTCTAACACCTATTATTTTCATTTGCTCACATACACAATAATTACAAAATAAATCATTACATACAATTATGTACATTAGCATACCCAATTCATTCACACTAGAAAAATTAACCCATTAAGAGCAAAGCAAAGACAGACTTGTTATTCTGATCTCTGAGGAGATAGCACTTAACATCACCATGCAGCTTTGAAATTTTGAAACTAGTTTCCTCTGTATCTAAATATCTGGTATAATAGTAAGAAAAGTCACAGACATCACCAAACTCTTAAGAATATAATTAATCCTACCAATAAAAATGTGGACAGTAGTAAGTAAATCCAGTTTCATTTAGCTTTTTTAACTAAAAAGACACGAAACCTAATAATAATTGTCAGCTTCTCAATTCTCTTAAAATATTAGGGAATACACAACACTACACCTGTGAATTCTCTGTTATGTGACATAACAGCTCTTTGCAAAGTAAATCAAGAAAACTTCCTAAGCTGGGCTTGGTGGCTCATGTCTGTAATACCTGCCTGGGTTACACAGCAAAAGAGTACATTTCCTTTCCAAGTATGATTCAGGAATCACAAATGATCTGTGAGCTTGTTTCTAGTCTAGACATGTCATAGCACTGTTTAAAAAAAAACAAACTATCAAACTCTATCATTTATCTGAACATTTCCTGCACAGATACTAGTGCTAATGAGACAACTTTAGCAACATGTAACATTATATATTACTCCATTTAATTTTCAAATGCTTTAGAAGTCCATATAAATTGATATGAAGATATGAACCAAATCTTGACGCTTTATTAAAATTTGTTCTTCACGTTTCTTGTATGTCTTTATAACAAGTGTATTGGGTCTACTGGTGTGTGTGTGTGTGTGTGTGTGTGTGTGTGTGTGTGTGTGTGTGTG